>SNQJ01S0076771.1:36564-49528 GCA_010110895.2 Picea sitchensis
AAATTCCTCCCCGTACAAGTGTCACCCATCCCCTTCATTCCTCCATAAATTAATTTCTTTAACTAATTAATTATCTTTATTTCTCTCACCCACCTAGAGTTACTCCTAGAATCGCTCCTATGTGTCCCCAAATTCTCTTACAGGTTTTAATGATTTTCCCCACTATTAATTTGTTAGTTCAGTTTAAATTAGAAAGCTCTTAAATGGTAGATACTTTACTAAGTTTGACTTTCCGCTTTTTCCCTTTTGTTTCCCCTTTTTCTTTTTGTGTTTCCCTCTTTTCCTAGTTTCCTAATATTTTAGATTTTCCCCTCTTTCCCCTTTTTATTTAGAACTCAAAAAGGCAGGTATGGAAATTAACCATTTTTCCCTTTTCTCTTTTAATTAAATATATTTTAAATTATCATAAAATAATAAAACAATTAATTCCCTTTTTAAATTTTATTCCAACAAATTTTTATGAATCAATTAAATTTCTTACTCCCTTCGTGTTACAAAATTTAACAAAGATCATACTCTTTATTCATTTTGTTTTTATTTTTATTATTATTATTATTATTATTTATAGATAGATAAAATTTTACCACTAGCATAGTTTAGACTTAAGCCTTAAATTTTCGTATTGGGCGACATTTAATTAGGGAATTTGTTTTTGTTTTTTTTTAATTCTTCACACGTTATTCATCCTAAGTCCATCTAGGTTCATTCATCTATCATCAACAACATGACGTGCCCTTCAGGACGCACTAGGTGCTCCAAGGGTGCCACTCGCCCCAATCTGTTTCCCTTGCGCGACGTGCCCTTCAAGACGCACTACGTGCTCCAAGGGTGTCACTCGTCTCTTGACTGACTTGGTAGGCATCAAAAACCCCTAGAGTCAATACTCTGCCAGGTGAACTTGTGGGAGACTAAGGGCCTCTAAGGAATAAAGCCCCCGCCTTATTGCAAGCCCCTTAGAATCATCGTGAGCGACTGTCACAGTATTCCCTCACGGCATCATAGATCCTCTCGAACTAGGTAAACATTAACCTACAATGATCACATTAACCTACAATATATATGCCGAAATAAAGTGTATCACAGTATCATATGTCTATCTATCAAACAAAAATGGAAACTGTTGGCGCATATCATATGCGTCCTCCCAAGTCATCGAGTGCGGACTATAATTGTCCCACTGGACCTTGACCTACTCTATCGTTCGATGCCGTAGCTGTCGAACGCGATGATCCAAGATGCGGATCGACTCAGTTGTGAGCGCCCCCTCATTTTCTAATTTTAAACATAGTTATTTTAATAGGAGTATTCCTGTTCTTCTAGAAGGTGACTTTAATTCTAAAAATTCAATTTTAACAATATTGTAATCATGTTTTTTTCACATGATCAACTCACTTACAAATTGTTTCATCTTCTTATTTTCTTCTATTTAAAACTTAATTTTTAATAACAATTTGATTTATAAGTATTATATTTAAAATTTCTTTCAATTCTTAAACATTGATTTCTCATAATAAAATTGATTTACAACTTTTATATTTATAGTTTTAAATTATACAATACCTTATATTTAAAATTATAAATTGATTTACAACTTTTATATTTATGGTTTTAAATTATACAATATCTTATATTTTTAAATTATAAAATCATTATAATATAATGAAATTCCAATTTTAATAATAAACTCAGAAATATTGATTAATAAATTTATATAAGAATTATGATATAAGAATATGTTTTAAATGATTACTTTAACTAATTAACTAATAATAGTGATTCAAATGCTTTAATTATTCTTAAAATGTTTTGATATTAAACATATTTCTTGAAATGAAATAGTAACTTTAACTTATGTCACTTTAAATTGATTTACCATTTTTATATTTATAATTTTAAATTATAAAATATCTTAAAGTTTAAATTATAAAATTATTATAATATAATAAAATTCCAATTTTAATGATAAACTCATAAATATTGATTAATAAAATTATATAATAATTTGATATAAAAAAATTATTTTAAATGATTAGTTTAATAGTGATTCAAATGCTTTAATTATTCTTAAAATGTTTTGATATTAAACATTAAAATGTGTTGAAATAGTGACTTTAACTTCTGTAAACAACGTTGTAACGTTTTACAACGTGTAGAATAGTTTATTCTTGTTTGCTGATAATTATGTTCTTAATTAATTAATATAATGTTTTATGTATATAAATTTGTTCATTGTCTTTGGTTGATATTTGCACAATTAATCTAATTAGATGTGCTACTCAGTTTTAAATAAGGTCAAGGATGCAACTTAAGATATAAACCCACGCGATTTCACTAAAGTGTTGGGATAGCATAAGAATTTTTGGCAGAGGCACTTGACTTGACTCCACATGAGGTATGGTTTGGTAAGAAACCTTTTCTCATATCTTATAGTGTTTAACAATGATGTATTTTTGTGTGTTCCTGAGGAAAAGAGGAACAAGTTGGGCAATAAGACAATCAATTATTACTTGAGTTTATATTTAGATTTAACCACAGAAGCTCTTCATTATACATAGTAATATGTTAACCTTTGTAACTATTAAGTTTATTAATTATGTGTGATGATCTTTCCTTTAGTGGCATAAGAAAAACTTACATGTTCATGGATTTTTAAGTTGTTGGCACTTAAAATTCATTAATTTTATCTTTCTTTTACATAATTACTATAATTTTTATAAATAATTTAGCATACAACATTCTTATTTGAGAAGTTAATGTTAAGTTAAGTCCTATATAGACATATTTTTTATTTAATACATCTCCTTTCAATTTTATTGAAGATTTATTTTATAGAATAAATCATAATTGGTTGACGATTTATTTCAGAGAATTTTTGTGCCTTAAATTATAACAAGAGGTTGTCATTATTTATAGGTTTTAGTATATTTTTTATTGCTATTATCAATGTATTTTAAGTAATTTTGATAAGTAATGCCCCGCCACTTCACCTACAACAAGAGTTTTAGGAACATAGGCTAATGCAATTTTGGTATTGGTATAAGAATATTCAAGATGATGGCATGCAATGTTGCAATTCAAACTTATTCATGAATTCAAATCTATGCACCAAAAAAAATCGACTGTAACATGAAACTACAATAACACTTATTTTTTAAACGAATTTAAGTAAAAATACCAAATATTAGATTATTTAAGTAAATTTCCTCTGATAAAGTTGATAAAGTTAATGTGGTTTAGTGACATTTAATTATATTAATAAATTGAAAAAAAAAATCATAAATAATATGTAATTTGTGGATTTACATTTTCTATAAAAAAATATTATTTTTAATGATTTTTTTTTTAAATTGATTTTTAAAAATATGATATTATAACTATATTTTAAATTATAGAAATAAAATAAAAAAGTCCACGTTATCTCCCAAAGATGTTTATATTAACCTTTATTTATTTTGTTTATTTTTATTAATATTATTCGTTTAATATTAATCTGTATTTATTAAGTTTGTTTATTTTTATTGATATTATTCTTTTAAATACTTATTAAGTATCTCATCGAAGTTCAATCATATTTACAAGCGAAATATATATAATTATTAAATACACTATTATATGTAGTATCAATTTATTATAAAATATTTACTATAAGGAGAATATGGCATTCGACATGAAAATATTCTATTTTGGATGTCCTTTAAAGGAAACAAGGTATAATTGGTTGCGTGTTACACTTATCTTGGAAGTGTATTTCTTGGGCCTTCAAATGTGATACTAACATTAGAATCAAAGTTGACTCGATGAAAATCAAGTTTGAAGATATAGAATGCAAGATTACCCATCTTCCGGAAGTAATGTTTTTAGCTTCAATGTGGTAGCTTAAGTTTCAAATTAGTGGTAGGGTAATGATTATTAGAGATAGGGTAATGGATTTGTGCAAGCAAACGGAGAGGCTTAAAATCGATAGTGTTGTCATGAGATATCTTATCTAACAAGTAGAGTAAGGTCAAAGTTAGTTCATGGGCATCATCGAAGGAGGTGATCTTTCGTGACAAAAGTGGCATATTGATCTGAGCTAATAATTGAACTATGGACTGGATTCGGTAGGGTGTATTAAATGTAATCCTTAATTGCATTCATGAGAGATGAGTTGATCTTTCTGAGTTGTCAAAAATGTAAGGCAAAGTTAATTAAGTTGAATGTCTAAGAAGGCCTATATGGAGGGGACCATTTTTGGGTTGAGTTCTATGATGATAGGGTGAGGGATGGGAAGTTGAGGCATGATAATGTGGTGTGTAGTACATACGAGAGCTTTCCAAAAAATAAAGAGAAATAATTTCCATTTCAAAATTATAACGATAAATTATGAGTGAGAAAGGAATTTAGTTGTAAAACTCATCAAGGAAAAAAGTGTTGCTAAATGTAAAGAATTGTTGAGGGAGAAGATCTTATTGTGTCTCTAGGGTGGAGATGAGAACCTCAAATGTGAATTAGAAAAATGGAGGAGGCTTGATACTAAATGGTCTAAAGACAAAAGTATGAACCAGAATTGCATTGTAATCTTATTATTGAATCTAAATTGTTATTGGGGGAGAAGATCACTTTATGGCTCTCGTGTGGAGGTGGGGACCTCAAAAGGAACTTAGAGCTGAAATCAAGGAAGAGTTTGGGTGGGAATTCAATCTAAAAGAACCAAATCCTAAACTAAATGTGTTTGGGGTAGAGGATATATTCTCAAAGAAGAAACCTACCTAGTGTTGAAGACGAGGGAATTCTAGGTGGGTGGGTAAAAAATAACAAAAATATTGATTTGGATGGGGCCTTGATTGAAGGATTTGCTACCAAATAATAAGACACACAATGCATAAACTAAAAAGGAGAGTTACAAACAAAAAAAGCATTAGATAATAATCTTCAAAAACAAATTCATATCTTTATTTCTATAGCAAATGCCTTTATATATATATTTATAAAGTATCAACTTGGTTTCCCCGAATCGGGTGGTTGAAACGTTAAATGATCGCCTTTCCACATGGAGGGAAGAGGATTTTCTATGTACATGAGTCTAGATACTTTTTTGGGTGAGTGTTGGAGATGCATCGATGAGTTATGGCAGTGTGTAGAAGAGTACATGAAACTAATGGAAAGGGGAAGAGCGTGATGGATCTAAGCAGGCAGTGTGAAGACATAGGTTTGCATGAGTACCATAGCTTTAGTATTTGGCATGGAGTGAAAATGAATGAGTAGAAGGAATGGGAGAAGATGATGGTGCAAGGTGCTTTGGGAAAATACAATGGTTAGAGCATTAATTGGGTCACGACATATGTAGAATATCCATATCTTCAATCACTTAAGAGATGCTATGGTAAACAAAATGGGCTTTTTGTTTTTCTAGCATCTTTCGTTTTTCTCCCTACTCATAGTTTTTGGGCTCATATCGGTGAGGGCTTAATCCATTTTTTTAGGAGGTTTTACATGTATCCCTAGCTATCTCCCTTTTGTTGAATTATGAGTTCCTAACATGCAATAGGGTCTCTACAACCACAAAGACCTCCAACATTCTTAGGGGTGGGGTAGCAAGTTTGAAAGAGTGGAATCTTACAAGGGTTTTCTTGAGGTTCTGATTAAGAAAAACTTGGTTTCAAGTGTGGGGTTATTTGAATGTAGTAATGGCTCTATGTTGGTAGTGGGTTGTGTCTAATGTTTCAAAACGGTGTCCATCATAGGACTTGGGGTGGAGAGGAGTACTAAGAATGAAACTTGGTAGGTGGGAAACCAGGATGGAGGATTCATGATACCTGGAGGTTCCTGAACCTAGTCAATGGAGGTCCCGAAAGAGAAGCAAGGATCATCCTCTAACCAATAAAGAAGCCTCATCTATATTTTAGGCAACAGGTGATGAAAAGGACTCTTTGTTAGAACAACAGAGTTATCATGAGGACACGCCTAAGAATATTTAGCAGACCATCGAAGGATTAATGCTCATAATGATGAAGAAGTAGAGCCAAACGTCCAAGCATTAGATCCACGACAAATTTCAGAATTGGGTTGTGGACAAAAAATTCTCCAAATCTTGTGACACCAAGGTATTTTGAGTAATGGAATTCTATTGGACAACCAAAACATTGGTGGCTACAATACTGGAAAAGAAAGAGAATCAATACCCTCAGGTACGGGATAGAGTTCGAAGACTGGAGGCAAAATTTACTTTGTTTTTTTTATTGGTCTTTCACATGATATTTGAAGCATTAGAGTGGGATCTTAAAACAAAACAGGGAATGGTGGAGGTTGGGAGAAAAATTGATTCAATTGAAATCAGTTCCAATCTAATAATCATCAAGGAGGATGCTAACCAAAAGTTGGAAAGCAAAGGCAAAGAGCCAATGAATCTTGTTTATCGAGGCCCTTATGAACCTAGTCCACTTTAGCCCTGCTACATGGATGTTTAGTTTGTTATGTATATAGCTATCCATAAGGGTAATCTTAGTATGTCTAGTTGGTTCTATCTTAAATACTTTTACATGATTGTATATGTCAATTTTGAAGAAATGTTGAATGTATATCAGCCTAGATGAACCATTTATTTATATGATATCATTGTATAAGACTAATATATTATACCTCATAAAGAATATGAAAATGAGTCTAAGATCCAATCACTCTTTTTGGAAAATCTCATACGACCATGAATGTAACATGTTTTTGTACAATATTAATATATTAGTAGAACAACTTAAAAAAAGTAACAATCCGATTCCTATTTAACATAATCAGATTTAACTATCAACAACATGACTGTAACATGTTTTTGTACATTATTAATATATTAGTAAAACAACTTAAAAAAATTAACAATCTAATTCATATTTAACATAATTGGCTTTAGCTATCAACAACAATTTGACATTATCTACTTTAACTATTAACAATATAAATCAAAATTACATGGTGCTCAAAGTTCTTCCTATATTTATTAACATATAACTAAAACTAATATTAAATTTGTCCACTTTAAATATTAACAATATAAATCAAAATTACATAGTACTCAAAGTTCTTCCTATATTTATTAACATATAACTAAAACTAATATTAAATTTGTCCACTTTAAATATTAACAATATAAATCAAAATTACATAGTGTTCAAAGTTCTTCCTACAACTAAAAATAATATTAAATATTAATTAAAAAAATAATATTAAATATTAAGTATAACCTAACATAGCATACCATAAAAGCAATTCATTAACATTTATTAACATACAACTAAAAATAATATTAATTATTAATTATAACCTAGCATACCATAAAAGTAATTCATATATAATAGGTTATTATCTACTTATATTTGGCTATTAATTATGATTTATTCTATGGAATTTTCCTAAGCATACGTTAAAATCAATCTTTGGAACATGTCCCAAAGGTATATATATATGAAATAACAAACTTTGGACTTTACTTACCAAGTCCAATAGCTTAGAATAGTATTTATATACACAATTAATGTAACATAACAAACTTTGGACTTTACTCACCAAGTCTAATAGCTTAGAATATATGATTTTGAGAAAAGTTTATGTGCAACCAAAATACAACTTAGTCACATTAACGAATCCAATTAAGGCCTTAACAAGTCCAATTATAGATCAAAGTTGTCCATATCTAAACATGTGTGAAGGTTAGAAGTCACATGAACTAGATCAAAGTAGTGTTAAAGGTAAATGAGAGCTACCTTCACATAATATCCAACTAGATCTTAATAATATAATAGTTTGGCTATGTAACAAAACATAGGAATGGCATGTAATAGTCACATAATTAAAAAAGTGGAGAGATTTTTTTTTATTTGTATGTTTTTGTGTTTTTGTTTGAAAAGGATCCCTTTGGCTTCACGAACATGGTAAGAACGTGAATCATAATTCAACTTTCAAAATTAGTTTTAAATGTATAGTGTTTTATTTGTTTGTACTTGTTTAAGATTACTAGCATTGAGGATGAGGATGAGGATGAGGATGAGGACGAGGACGAGGACGAGGATGAGGATGAGGATGAGGATATTTGTTTATAACATTAGGATGAGGACAAGGACATTTGTTTATAAATGGTTTGGTTTATTATTTATAATTGATGATTAAATTTAAATTTTTAATTATTTAATTAGTTTTAAATCATGATTTTGAATAGGTTTATTTAAATATTTATATAATAATATGAATGAATTATATGTACACTAATACGACATAATTGATGTTTTCAATTTATATGGTTATCACATATTAAAATGAAAATGTTGAATACATTAATTTCTAGATGTTAATAATGGTTTTCCTAATGTGACAAGAAACCAAAAGTATAGATTGACATGGGATTGCGTCAACACTATACTAGACTCGGAATTAAGTCAAAGTACCCAAAAATGTTATATGATTAATGATTATGCTTTGATTCTTATTATGGAATTATTTTATGCATTGAGTGTAATGAGTATAGGCACATGGAACATGCTTGTTGATCAATCCACATATAGTTAAAGGGGTTTTATAGAAGAGTATTGGGTACCATTAGGGTAGGAGGAACAACATTCTTGTTTTTTCCCTACTAGCATTCCTTTTATGTGATCTCAATTGAAAAGTTGGTGATGCTTTTACTTAGAGGTGCACGTTGTTGTGAACATAGGCCATGGATTCAGTCACTCATGATTTATGGTTGAGGGGCATGCAATAAGGTGATAACATTATTTCTCATTGACCATTAGTCTCTCAACAATGGTGACAAATATTGAGCTAATCGAGTCTCACTAGCTGCACCATTTTCCCCACTTGGAAAGTTGGATGCTTGAAGGGCATACAAAACATGGCAGCCTTGGAGTGTATTGAAAAGTAATACTTTAAGGAAATGAGAAAAATGGCACCCTTGGTATTAGTTATGAATTATTGAGTATATGATTATAGAATATTGATTGAAAAATATAAAAGATAACTACTTTTATGTGCATATTGTATTTAAATGAGAAAATAATTATATAGTTTATGCATTTTTCATATAGAGAAAAGTTAATTAAATAATAGTAGTGTGAATGAGCATATATATTACTTAATATTTCATAACACATAAATGAACTAGTTAATTAAAAGTTATTAAGAAAGATAAGTACATTTTAGGAGAATGTGCATGAAATGAAAATAAAGTAATTATTAATTAACTAAAACCAATTATTAGTGCACCCACAAATCAATAAAGTAATTATTAATTAACTAAAACCAATTATTAGTGCACCCACAAATCAATGAGAAGAAAGATGAACACAAATTCAAATTCAAATATAAATGTGGGAAAAGAAAAATGCATTGGGAGAAGTTAAGGAGAGCTAATAAACGACTAAATTAGTGCACTCATTAAAATAGGAAATGAAAAGGAGATTGGGGGAACACCTAAGAGTTAAACCAAGAAATGACATGGAAGTTGAGTGAGAGTAATTCATCATTTTATAATTTTAAAAGAGTAATTACTTGTGCACTTGTGCATATGAGTGACATATGGGTGGTTGAATAATAGGTAAATAGTAATTTAGTAAATTACATATTTGTATGAGTTGGACAAGTGGCATGAGTTATAGAACTTATAACATGAAAGATTGAGCTAAGAGGAAATACCTTGTGCACCCTAACACTATATGGTTTTCATAACATTTGTGAACTTTATGTTGGTGATTTTTGAGAGATTGATCCATTGAAGTGTCTCGTGAAGTCTAGAGTTTCTTCCAAAGCTTTGTGGATTTAGACTTATCATATTGCTAGATTGGTATCTTTTATACAATCTCGTTGTGGATCAGGGGTCCTTGGGGAAGGAGAGTAGCCATAGGAGTTGGTGGGGTGGTAAACTGGTAAATTCCCAATAGATCAACAAGTTGATGCAAGAAGAAGTTGGACTCCCAAGTCAAGGAATCAACAAATCAATAACTTTTTATGATAACCCTTGTGAATTTCTGGTTATGAGTATTATTATAATGCATGTAATTTATAAATTGTTGTACGTTGATATGAGTAATTTTAATTGTGTTGGAAATTATTTATATACAGTATCAATTTGATATGGTTAATATTTGGTTTTGTAATATATAGATATATAGATACGTGCATGTATAGGGATACAAAATTATATATAGTTTGTGAATCAAGAATTATTGTTAAATTATATAAATTATTATGCAATGAAATCGATGGAATTATTAAATAGTACTCAAGGAAAATGTTATCATCTCTAGATTTTACATACTTTTGATGATTGCGTTTGAGTTGGAATAAACTTGTAAGATAAAAATTGATATACCTATACCAACTTTCTTTAAAACTCTGGTTTAAGTTTCAATTTAATCATACATTGAAATCGTTGTGAATTATAAACTGTGTAACTCCAAATAGTTAAGGTATACATAAAATCATTTAGATATAAATGGGTAACTTGTACTTATGAGTTATCTTGTATCATACATTTCATTTTAAATAAATCATTCATTTTGAAATCAATTTGACTAATGCTTAATTAATAAGCTTGTTGTTGAAAAAATCATCCATTCATATTGTGTGGTTTTATATTGTCACTTTTATTATTTATAGTTAGGGAAAATATGAAGTCACATTTCTTGTAAGTAGAGATTTACAATTTTATACACACGTTGTTGTTAATTTCTTGTATATACAATGGTGGCACATTGACAATTGTTATGAAGCTTTTTGTTTTTATAACAATGCGTACATAAGTGGATACCTTTAAACTTGGATATTGGGTGACTCTCTTAATGACAAAAGATTATTAAGAATTATTATTGTCCTTACATAATTTTGAGATAATCTTTTTTTATACATAGATTGTATACTGGCTTAGCATGATAAAATAATCCCGTCGGGCAGGGACTAATAAAATAGAGACATAAATAAGGCACAAGCTTAGATTGGGATATTGGTATAAAGTTAATTTAAATTATAAAATTATTTTCTACATTATGAATACAATCAAAAGATAGTCATTTTCATTTTCCAAATTATTAAATCATACTATGAGTATAGGTAGAAAATTTAGTTTACTATAGCAATACCACTAGTATATAAAGAGTTACATAACCATATTGAAATTGGTTGGAATGATTGTAATCCACAATTTATGTGGAATCAATTGACCCTTAAAAGATGGGACACAACCCTATCCTACAATTTATTATGTATTTATATAATATTGAGTATTCATTATAAAACGTGGTGAACATTGTTAAGTTAATCTAATAAATATTTTTTTTATAGAAGTATAGTACTCAATAAATACAACCAGAATAGACATATATCTAATATTATCTCATTGATGGTATGGTGTAATGGAGCAATTTGATCCTTTTTTAAACACATTGTCTTGTGCCTTTTCCATTATTGTAATTTAATTTTCAATGCAATTAAATTCTCTCAAAGTTCAATAAGTTCAATATTATTAGAGCACCATCAATTCAAATATAGAATATGTCATCGGTGTAAGAATAGATATCCATGATGTTGATGTCATTTAATGAGTTGAATAAATGCATAATGACTTCTTCTTTTTTCGAGGAAATGTACTAACGAAAAATCCTCCAAGTACTCCCCTATGTTCCATGGTTGGTAAGCGGGGTAAATTGTCAATCCTAATTATGGGGAAATCAAGAGATTCAAACCCATGACCAACAACAAGCATGATAAACTCACGTCTAGCTCTATACCAATTAAGCTAACCCTCAAGGATTTTTTCCAAGGAAACCGTCGTGGAAAACCCTTTGAGTACTTCCCCATGTTCCATGGATAGTAAATGAAGCAAATCGTCGGCCCTCATTATGGGGCCTAACCTGATGGGGACATTGAGTGAGATCGAACAATCTCAATAATATAGTTCAGTAGGGACTTGACCTCCAAACCTCATGCATTATAACCACAACACTCATCCACTCGAGCTAATCCATTGAAATAATGTGCAATGACATTTATTACTCATTGTAATTTATTTTGCAAACCGTAGTTCATACTCATAATTAGTTATTGAATAAGTATCATATCTAAAACATAAGATTGTATCATATCATACCTAAATAATTAATTAATATATAAGTGAAAAAAGACATAAAATTTGAAAAGTCAAATTATAGTCATTAAAACTATAATTGATTTTTTTGAAATATAACTTTTAATTATATTCTAATTATTAAAATTATAATTAAAAATAATACTATGATGATGATAAAATTGATCTCTTCCAAAATAATGAACACAATTGAACATAACTTGTTTTTCATAAAAGTATGAATGTTTTTTTAATAAAAGAATGAATACTAAGTGAAATGTTACAAAATGGAAATGTCTATAAAAAAAAAATTTACTTGCGATTTCACAAACATAACAAGAATGTGGAACATAACTTTAACTTCCAAAAAATTTTCGAATGAAAATGTCCATCGAAAATTGATCCTGTGTTCTTCTATGCACATATTATTTCTAAGTATATAGAAAGGCCGTTTGCAAGTAGGATTTTAATACAAGATACTCAACTATTAAGGCTTATCACAAGAAGTGGGAATCTAAACTCGTTAAATATTTTAATGATAATAGCGTTCGGAGAACTTTATTCCTAAATGATCTTAGGATTAAATTTTGAAAAATATAAAATCATTTATTTATTATTTTTTGAAATTTATTTTAAAAAATTATTATTATAATATTTTAATCATTTTTTAAATTTTACTTTATATTTATTAAATTAACATTAAATCATTACCAAATATAAATTAACATTAAATCATTACCAATTAATAAGATTCAACATCAAGCAATTTAGTTAAGTGCTTTTTATTTATTTGAAAAAAAAATAAAAGACAAAAGCCATGGAATATTATACCTCATTTTTGTAAAGATAATTAATTTGTATATATATTTTCTCATATTCTCAGTT
>SNQJ01S0076772.1:21112-33352 GCA_010110895.2 Picea sitchensis
AAAGTATCTGAGTTTTGAAAATATTTTCAAAGGTAAAAAACGAAGTCCCTTTCCCCTTCGGTATCCTGTTCTCAAGAACTTTTTCACTGGATTAAAGTTATTGACTCAATTTACCCAATATCGGCACGTGGTCTACTATCCTTCTCGTCTTACAGGAAAACGAAATCGCTAGTTGGAGCCTATGTTGGAGCTGCCTTTATTGTTTTTAGCCCGTTTTGAATTTCATATCTTAATGCTCAAAATCGAAAGATGGTTTTCGTATTTTCCTTCTTTTGTTCCAAAATCTCTGAAGTCTCATCATGCGAGTGGCGACAGTTATCATACTCTCAAGGTGAGTTCTACTTTTTGTTCAAATGATTTTCCCCTTTTTTACCTCAGGATTTCGTATGTCGGATGTTATAGATCACATAGTTCACAAGTCCCGAATAGAGAAACGGAGAAATCACTTTAAAGTTTTACCCAGGTCAGTAGCAAAAGTAAAATTTTGCTAAACTACGGTTAAACATCATTGGGGTTTCGCATCTCGCCGCTTACTAACTCCAAAAGTCTTATTGTCATAACCACGATAGCTGAAACCACAAGATTCTTGTTTTAGTAACCCGCGTTAATGATAAAGGTAAAAAGCTTAGCCGTGGTTAAGCTCTGTCGGGAATTTGCAACTCGACGTATTTTCCCTTAAAAGCTACACTATCAAATCCCTGAGTCGCGAAGTCGCGATAAAGATAGAAACATAATTAATTAAACACTTAATATGGTTTTATCCCCTATTTTAATTAGATCATATCATCGTGATATCGCAATTTCACAACTCGGCCTACGAACTTCCTGGAAGCTATACTTTTGAAGCTCTGAGTCGCGAAGTCGCGATTTCACAACTCGGCATACGAACTTCCCGGAAGCTATACCTTCGAAGCTTCGAGTCACGAAGTTGCGATATAAATAATCACGCAATTAATTAAGCGCCTAATCATAATTACATTTTTTATTAACCAAAGATAATCATTGCAATCTTGGGTCTTAGAGGTTCAAAGGGTTAAAGAGAAAACTCCCGATGTAGAGAGTACTGAAAGATTAATTAACGTTGATAAAACCTGATTAATTGAGCTAAGCCAGTATTTCCCTTGCTTTGATGCATGCACAGTTTACGAGGCAATCTTAATTTTTCCTTACACCAACTTGCGTTTCGAACTATCAAAATTTATGACATTAATTAGAAACAAGGCGAATCGACAAGTAAGGATTGGGTTTTTATTGCTAAATTATATTTAAGAATGGTTTGACCGTTCTGTTCCTGAAGAGTACCGAGTTTTAAATGGTCGAATGTATAGATCTGTCATTTGTTATCTTAAATTCGTTTCTACATTTCACAGACTAAACTTTCTTAGTGAACTAATTTCTGTATGTATACATACTTTTATCGCAGAAGAGCTGAAGTAGGATCCCTTGCCATGGCCCCGTGAAAAGCATCTAAAGCCAGCATTGAGGTTTCAGGACAAGGTTCAGACAACATCTCTGATACTTCACCTTGAAGTGTCGACTCTGTCAAGACCTGATCGTTTGTTTCTGAGGTTCTACAGTCCAAATTGGTAGATTATTAGGATGATTCCAGCGACAATGAAAAAGATGACCTGAACACCAAATATAAGATCGTCGTCCAAGCTGGAATTCATAAAGTAGCGGCTAGGCCACGACTGCTCCCTTACTATGATATGGTCTGGTGGGCATTAGACCATGTGGATATACCAACCAAAACCATCATCAACGAGTAGAAGGTCACTATCGACACTTTCATACCCGAACAACTTCATGCTATGTACAATTTTCCAACCAGGTCATACTTTACATACACTGTCGAATTCTTGGAGAATTTCAAACAGAAGGAATGTATGCAATATGACAAGACTATGTCTAGTTTAATCAAAGATTATGCCTCACGCCCTGCGAAGTTCAGGGCAGACATTAACAGTATATATTCAATAGCTTATCTGGAACCAAAGTTCAAATATGTAGCGATGATGACCTGTAGATTATACGGGAGAGAGGACACCACAAATGTTTTCTTTTAGTGGGTGCCTCTAATACATTCAGTCGCCAAAGGCTGTTCCTTCGACTAGGCTAAAATGCTGCCTGATAGCTTGACCAGTCGAATTACAGAGTACCGAGCAGAAAGGGAGAGCAGAAAGATTGCTTCATTCTTTATGTATGCATACATTATGGACGATGTGTGTTTTCTGATGCCCTTTCCATTAATGAGCTAGAGTTGGACTCCATCTAAGGCCGAGCCCATCCATGTCTACCATTCAAAGCTGTGGGAAAACAAAGTGGCAGATTTTGTGTATGAAATCTTTAACTGGGTAATGGTACCGCTACATGTCACCATTTTCAGCCACCCACCACCCAGGATATCATACAATATAGTGATGAATTTGAGCAGTATAGCTGACTGGTATGTAGAAGCCGAATTCTCATATCTCAGGGTTTTCAGGGCTTCTGTTCCCCTGCATGCTTTACCATTATTCATACCCGATAAGATGGCTTGTCGTGAGGTTGCTAGGCAAACCGTAATCAGTGGCATAAGCAAGGAGCTTAAGGGATATTCAAAGAAGGTATGGCCAACTTTTACGATTCATTTAAATTCATATTCTTTGTTAGATTTCGGGCATGCTAAAGCTGAGGAAGCATCCCTGGAAGACCTAAAATTGGTTCACATTGAATTCAAGAAGCATGATCTGCAAAGGGTCATAAGTAATCACTTGGCCAATTGTGGACTCAAAAGGTTCGAACACGGAAATTCACCCTCGGATGAAATTTTCCGATGTGCAATATCTTATGTCGATGTTTCGGCTCGGATATAAGCCCTGGCACCCAAAGAGAGGGCCGATGTTCTAAAATTCCAAGAACATCGACACAGTTGTCTTCCCTTAGTATTGCGGGGTGAGAATCCAAGTACAACAAAGGTGCAACAAAAAGAAGCCGAAGGCTCCAAAGATGCGGCACCCAGCCAAGAAAAACACCAGCATGGGGAAGAGCAAACTAAGAGTCTGAAACCAGAGATAAAGACTCCTGAGCCATCGAAAAAGAAGACTCTAGTCACTAGTCCAGGATAGCCAGCTAAGAAGATCGAAGATCGCATTGCCTCCATTAATCCCTTGCAGTCAACTCAGGGAAATATAGACGCATGGTGGATTTTAAATAAAGAATTGAGACCTATATGGATGGAAGAGCTCCTTCCAAATGAGTTCTTTTTTGATAAGAAGAGAAAGGCTGTAGTAAAAAGAAAATTCTATCAGGAAGAGGGATCAACAACCAAGAAGGTAATGAAATCCTTTGAAAAGGATTTTGGTTCTATAGATGGTAACCTGTTAGGTATTGACAGCGAAGGCAATCCTGAGACATTGAGTCAAATGAATATAGAAAAAATATCTCTTGATATAAACGAAAAAGAAGAAAGAGATTCGGCCGAAATCTCACAAGTAACTATGGCAGACATAGTTCAAATAAATAAATGTATGATTAAACCAAGTGTGCAATTGTACGCTATTGACATCCTAGACCGACAGATGGAAGAAAGGTTGCCGCATTTAGCCCGAGATTGCTATTCTTTTGAGGCCAATTGTCAAGTGGAGCCGTCAAGGTTGATATCTTGGCTGGTGGAAAGATGTGTCACTTGTACCGAGCATGCGAGAGGGCAAGCTTCTGGTACCAAATAAAGACAGAGATGAAGAAATGGAACGATTGTTCTCCTTCTTATCATACCTGAAAGTCTTGTAGCGATTGAGATTCCATCTTATGTAAAACTGTATAAATATACAATAGAAAGAAAGAAAAGAGGCTGGACCTTTTTGTGTCGATTGTAATAGAGGTTTTCTATCTTGAGAGTTAATATAAAGCAAATCCGAAGATTCTCAATTATGTCATGACTGTGTTATGAGTTTGTTTCCTTGTATCTCATATTTCATTTCATTTCATATTTGTATCTGATGAATGCTTCGCTATAATTTAGTACAACCTCTACTATAGTGAATGAATTTTGGTTTTCTATATTGTTTACTATTTTTCCTCTGTACCAACTATCAACAGGTATAAGACCAGTCAACACTTTAGAATTCTATATATATTTTATGCTTCATCGGGTTATTTCTTTACCTTTTTCTTCTTTTGTTTATAAGTGAGATTCTCCCTTGATAGGAGTCTTACATGATAGACAACTTAATGTTTTTTCCCACCTCATACATATTTATTAAAATATAACTCAGTTACAAGAAAGTGCCTTTGGTTTGCACCTTATTTTCACTCCTGGAACTGTAAACTCTCTTTTATACAACCGAAATTGATACAACACCTAAATTTCCCCCAAGATCGTTTTTATCATTCTGTTCATCTATGACTGTCCCTGTAACAAGATAGATTAATATTGAACCCAGACTATTAGATCAAACACATATTTCCTTAAATCTTTTTGATACTATTCTTAAAGCAGCCACTACTTGGGTTGAACTCGAACGTTCATGGGCAACGATTGAACGAAATATAAACATCTAGGAATAGTTGGAAGCTAGACAACGACAACCCAGAAATCATCCCTAGCTTCCCTTGCCGAAGGTTGACGTTTCTTCCATGTATACCCCTTACTCACTTTCGAATGCCTAGACACTGTACTTCTAATCCTTAAGTATAGAGTCTAGAACAACATCTTTTCGGCATCGTTGCCAGGGACCGAAGCTACGAAATCTTTTTCCCTGGGAAAACGACATATTTTTTTTCGTTGAAAGTGCCACCCTTTGATAGTGAACAAAGAGTGCACACCTTTTAAAGGCTTTCCAATCTTTCACTTGGCGACTCCACGATTAATAAGATGACATCCTGATGAAGGAAAACCTAGCAAAACCTGGATGGTAAACAAATCACAGCCGTTAACGATCCTGAGAAGATTTTAAATCCGAGAGGCTCTCTTAAGCCGACCCCTGCAGTCTATCAGCCTAAATACCCACAACCGAAGACCAAGAGTTATTTTGAACCTTCAACTTCACATAAACCTCTTTTTGACACTAAATATCCAACGTTAAACTGCTCTGAAGTTAGAAGCAAAACCAGTCTGATAACCTCTCTAGTAAACAAAGGAAAAAGTCCTGTAGAAAATTCATCTACTGTCGATATATCGTCTACCCTTCAGTTGAATTTCGTGACTTCACCCAGTCTCGAAGAATATTTCACACATCCATTTTCCACACCCATTGGTTCCCCTGACTACAACTTTTGCAAGTCCGAAGAGCCAAGCCCTCACATCCCGTACCGGTAACCCTCGGATTTTTCACCCCACGAAGAAAGTAAAGATTCACTTTTAATCTTCCAAAACCCCCTTTACAACTTTCCACTAATAACGATGGCAGCCTCTGGAGGAGAAGGTGGAGGGGTTGTCGGAGGAGGAGGTGGAGGTGCTCCTGGGGGAGGCACTGGAGGCCAAGGGCCTATCCCCCCTCCCAGAGTGTTCCCTAAAGTGGAAACACGATACGCTCCCTTGGTATTTCCCATTCCTCTGCACGACCTTCCTGAAAATTATATAAAAAAATTGCCAAAGTTCACTGGGGAAGGAGATCTGACTGCAACCTAACACATAAATTTCTTTGATCAATTCGCAGACATCCTAGGTCTCGAACATGAAGATGTGTATTTGAGGCTTCTCATCCAAACCTTCGAAGGTCAGGTCCGAACTTGGTTTCAGAGTCTACCCACAGGATCTATCTTGTCCTATGATACCTTGGAAGATGCTTTCCTTAGATAATGGGGCGAAAGAAAGGACCACCTATATTATTTAACCGAGTTTGGGTCTTTAAGAAAAAAGAATTCAGAAACAATTATGGATTTTATTCAAACATTCAATAAGCTGTATAACAAAATCCCAGCTGAGGTTAAACCATCCCAACCCACAACCAAAGTAACTTTCGCGGGGGCTTTCGAACCAGATTTTTCACTTCTTTTATGGGAAAGAAGGGCAACAACTCTAAACCGAATGCAATATGACGCTGTAGAAATTGAGTCAAATATGATGGCTTCTGGTAAGTTAAAAGCTAAAGTAGAAATGAGAAATTGAGAAATTAGATGCTTTAGAGAACAAGTAGGGCCATCAGGGTCTAATAGATAAAGAGATGACAAAATAGACGATATGGCCAGGGTAATTAAGGAACTATCTAATAAGATATCCATAATGGAGCTAGAATAGGCCGAAGATGATTCTCTTGCTAAAAAGGATTTCAAGAGGAATCCCAACCCCCCAAACCAACAAAGATAGATAAAAAACAAAGATCAAAAAATACAAACTCCCCTAAAGAACGAAATTTTTTTAGGAGAGAATGATCTCCAAGATTTCAGAGATTCAGATGATGATGTCACAAACGTTGGTGATGACTGCACGGAACCGTATCTGACTAGAGAAGATTATGAAAATTCTCTAAACATTCAACAATCGTCGGTTAAGTGTGAAGAAAGAGATCATACTTACCTTTGTAGCTCTCAAGAAGAAACCGAAATGATAATGGCCGAGGTCCAACCTAAGTATAACTTGAGATCTAAGAGTAAGCCCATTTCAACTACTCAACCTAAGAAAATTCTCCCAAGAGGTCAAACTTATGAGCCTACTCTGGAAGAATCCCTGTTACCTAACAACAAAACGAAATTAGTAAACACACAAGAACCTGAAGTTGGAAAAGTTGAGACCCAAACACAAAGAACCGAAACAACTAATACAATTACACCTTCAACCAAGATCATGAGTAATAAAGCGGTCCAGAAAAATAAGTCGGAAAGGAAGGATTTAGAAGTCCCAACTAGAGAAACAAACAAGGTGAGCGGAGTTTTCAGTTTCGAAAATGAGATAAATAGAATTAAGATACCATTTTCTCTAGTAGAGTTAGTGAAAAACCTAGTTTATCGAAAGAAGATTACCAAAGTGATAGGTGTCTCAGAGCTAGAAAGCTAATATGACGTTTTAAACTTGGAAGGTGATAAACCCAACATCACTTTTGGTCCACATTTCGAAGGGGACAAAGACACTGTTGCTCCCTTTTATATCACCTTAAATATATACGATCAACTGCTACATAATTGCATGCTAGACTCCGGAGCCTCCCATAACGTGATGCCTAAAATTATTATGGACAAATTGGGTCTTCAGATCACCAGACCTTATGGAGATCTTTACTCTTTTGACTCGAGAAGAGTTAAGTGTATGGGAATGATAAAGGATTTAGTAGTCACACTGGCACAGGTCCCAGTTAAGAGTATCTTGATGGATGTGGTTATTGTTGATATTCCCCCCAAGTATGGCTTACTGTTGTCTAGGTCATGGGGAGCCAAGTTGGGGGGTTCTCTTCAACTGGATATGACGTTCGACACAATTCCTGTTTTTGGTGGTAAATTTACTCGGTTGTACAGGGAAATGAGGTTAGCATATAGAGTAAGCGACCCTCAAAATCTGAACAATTTCCCTATTTACATTGCAGATCAAGATTTAGGAAATTGTATATTATATTTTGACGACGGTTTAGATGGTTGCACAGAGGAAAACGATATAGAGCATGAAGAGTCAGGTTACATGACCGAGGATATGTGTAGGACCAGTATCTAGAAAATATTTTTTGACGGTGCCTCGTCTTGCGAAGGGGCTGGTGTAGGATTGATTTTTGTGGCTCCTGAAGAAAAGTTAGTTGTTCCTTTCTCTTACAGACTGCAATGGGATATAGATTATACTAAAATTGTATGTGAATACAAAGCCTTGGTCTTAGGATTAGAGGTTGCCAGGAAGCTAAAAATAAATAACCTAGAGGTATACGGAGATGCGACGTTAATAGTCGAACAAATAAATCGACAGTACCAAGCCAAGCATCCTAAATTAAGATCATATAGGAACTGTGCCTGGGATCTGATGGAATACTTTTTCTCGTCTGTAAATGTCCACTTCATCCCACGCGTAGAAAAATTATATGTTGATGCGTTAGCTAAAGCGGCTTCAACTTTCACTCCTCCTACAACCTTTAAATTGAAGTATCACATAGAGATAAGACACAGACCATCTATACCAGATAATATCCAGCACTGGTAGGTTTTTGAGGATGATGAACAAATTAAGAAGTTTCTTGAAGCAGTAGGTGAATTTTTCGAAACTCAAGCAGATAAGGAAAATCAGAATGACCAGATATGGATCATGTAAGAAGGGGAGGACCCTCAAGCTTTCCAAGACAAAATCGCAAATCATCGTATGCTGGTCCTAAAAAATAACCATATTCCGAAGGGACTGATCCCTCTAGAAAGACTGTTTGATCAAAATGACATACCTGTAAAATCCACCTTACAACCCCAACCAGAAGAGGTGGAGGACTGTGACATAGGAACCAAAGAAGAATATAGGATGGTTAAAATATATAAACTCCTCCTCCTTGAAATAAAAGAAAAGTATAAGGACCTACTCAGACAATTTAAAGATGTTTTTGCCTGGTCTTAGGAAGAGTTAAGAACCTACGACACTGCCGTGATCGATCACAAGATACCTTTAAGGCCTAGGTTCAAACCTTTTAGACAAAATCTTAGGCAGATTAACCCCATTTTATTTCCTGTGGTCGAGAGAGAAGTGAAGAAACTTTTGGAGGCGAAAATTATAGTACCTCTGAGATATTTTGACTGGGTGGAAAATTTGGTCCCGATCAGAAAAAAGAGTGGAGAAATTAGACTATGCGTGGATTTAAGAAATGTAAATAAGTCCTCTCTTAAAGACAACTATCCATTGCCTAAAATGGATCATGTGCTAGAAAGGGTAGTTCGGGTGAATATAATGTATATGATTAATAGTTTCTCTGGATATAATCAAATTTCCATGAATGAACAAGATAAAGAAAAAACAACTTTTACTACTCCTTGGGGTACGTTCATGTATGATAAAATGCCTTTCGGTTTGATGAATTCAGGAGCCACATTCCAACGTGCTATGGACATTGCTTTCATCATAGAGAGGGATAAGTTCGTAGTCATCTATCTCGATGATTTAATGGTTTTCTCCAAATATGATGAAGAGCATCTGGTACATCTTAAACAAACATTCGAGAAATGCCGCAGGTTTGGTCTATCCTTAAACCCCAAGAAATCACACTTCGCCATGCAAGAGGGTAAATTATTGGGTCATGTTGTATCTAAGGATGGAATTAAGATTGATCCTAAGAGGGTTGAAGCAATAGACACTATAAACATTCCTAGAAATGTAAAAGAAATTCAATCTTTCTTAGGAAAAATAATTTTTTTGCGAAGATTTATCCCAAATTTCGTTGAAATTGTAAAATTGATCACAGATATGCTAAAAAAGAAAAGTGAAGTAAAGTGGACAATAGAGGCCAAAGCGTTGTTCACACAAATTAAGAAATTCATAGCTGAGGCACCTGTATTGGCAAGTACCGATTATCTGAAAGACTTTCTTATTTTCTCATTTGCCTCCAAACACACGATTGTTGCGGTGCTCCTCCAAAAGAACGAAGAGGGTTTTGAACAACCGATCACCTTTTTCAGCAAGAGCCTCAGAGACATAGAACTTAAATATGATATAATAGAAAAACAAGCGTACACCATGGTAAAAGCACTGAAGGCATTTAGAACATATGTATTACACTCCAAGATCATTGCATATGTACCGACCAGTTCTGTGAAATATATTTTGGTATAACCAAACAGTGACAGGAAAAGAGGATGATGGCTGGCCAAGATTCAAGAATTTGACCTGGAAATCAAACCTACTAAATTGATAAAAAGACAAGGCCTGGCCAAACTTTTGGCTGAATCAAATCTCAGAGCTCTGGATATAAACTGCCTACGGGGATATGAGGAAAACATGAACATAAACGAGCTTGATGAACCAACAAGTGCAATTAAGATTGAAGAGAAGTTTGTATCATCAGAATGGTACAGAAACATAGTATCCTACCTGCTGACTCTAAAATGCCCGGGTGAACTATCACCATCAAAATCCAAGACTTTAAAGCTTCATGCGGTTAAGTATTGTATCAATTAAAATCAACTATATTGGAAGGACCCACTCGGTTTCTTGTTAGTATTCTTAGTCGAATCGGAAACAGAAAGGGTTATAAGTGAATTTCACGAAGGAGTTTGTGGAGAACATCACACTTGGAGGGCCACAACTTACAAAATTCTGAGGGTTGGGTATTATTGGCCAAAACTCTTTTCAGACGTTAATGCCAAAATCCAATCCTGTAACCCTTGTCAGTTATTTCTAGGTAAACAAAAACTCCCAGTGCTACCTTTAGTCCCGGTCAAAACTGAAGCCCCTTTTCAACAATGGGGGCTAGATTTTATAGGAGAGATTAATCCACATTCTAGCACCCAACACAAGTGGATCTTAAATGCCACAGACTACTTTAACAAATGAGTGGAATCTATTCCAACTAAAAGGGCAACTGACTCGGTGGTAATAGATTTCTTAGAAGACAATATCTTGTCAAGATTTGGCTGCCCCCGAAAGATAATCACGGATAATGCCTAGGCTTTCAAATCTATGGCTATGATCAGCTTCTGCCAAAAGTATAATATCGTTCTTGGTCATTCTACAGTGTACTACCCCCAAGGAAATGGACTGGCCGAGTCGTCTAACAAGAGCCTGATCAATGTAATTAAGAAAGTGTTGGATGAAAACAAAAAGTCTTGGCATGTACATTTAAAGTACGCTTTGTGGGAAAATCACATAGGCACTAAAAAGTCTATCGGCATGTCTCCTTTTCAGATGGTATATGGGACAGATGCAGTGTTACCTATAAATTTAGCACTCCCTGTGATGAAATTGTGGCAGGATTAGAAAGAAGAACCCAATCACGTCACCAAGAAGATAAATCAGCTAATCGGGGTTCAACAACATAAGGTCGAAATGGATGAAAGGTTGCAGAAGTATCAAGATGACATGAAGGCATTATTCGACCATAGGACGAAGGACAAAGATTTCCTCCCAGGTGATTTAGTATTAAGGTGGGATGCAAGGAGGGAAGAAGCAGCGAAACATAGTAAATTCGATCACCTCTGGTATGGGCCATTCAGAGTCTCGACTCTCGAAGTAAAAAAACCTTTCCTACTGGAAAATCTAGACGGTGAAATCCTCAACGCCTCTGTCAACGGGCGTTATCTGAAGCATTATATGACATAAACAATCGCCAAATATATAATAATAATAATAATAATAAATAAATAAATAAAAAATAAATTTTATTTATTTTTAGATTTGTATATTCATATATACAAAATTTTACCTTTTTATATATATATTTTCATTTCACTTTGTTATTCTGATTTTCTTTTTCTTTCATGAATTTTCGACACCTTTTTGATAGCCTCGATAACCTTCGTGATTGTCTTTTACAGGATTCTAGCTGCAAACAAAACAAGCAGGAGAAGTAAACATAAAGTAGGGTGTCAGAAATAAATTGGCTTAAACAGGTGATACCAAAGATTTTTGATATTTTGGAAAGAAAATGAAACGGTAAGGTAAAGGTGAGATTTCCTAAAAAATTTGTTCTGAAGGGCTATCAAAGAAAACCGAGATAACCTCATTCAGACAACAACATCGTCCGAACTAATAAATAACATAATATTTCCATGTTTAATCGTTTACGAAAGAATAAGACAAAATAAACAAGTCACTCAAATTAAAGCAGTCAGTCAAAGTAAAGCGCCCCCGAAAAAGATTTTCAAGAGTCAGTTTTGATTTTTTGACCTCTGTTTTTTAGTCCATAAATCTCTATCTGTCACCCTTTTCTGTTTTTGGGTGTACCCTTTAAAAAGTCATCATATTTCCGTTTTTTCATACGTAGGGAGAAGAGATTACGTTTCAACCTCGAGAGCTTCAAAGCAGATTGTGGAAAGAAATCTGGTCTTCACAACTCCTCGGTCCCTTGCTAAACAAAGTGATGCTTAAAGTGATCCTGACTTTCCTAGGGTTTTCAACAGTTTCAGAGGATTGAGGCTTGCTCAAATAGAATACCCTAAAAAAGTTACTTTTCCCTTTCTCCCTGTGAACGAAGGTCTTGTGAAAGTTAAGGGAAGGTTGGTACTGAGTAATCAAAGTAAGTTGACAGACCTATAATGAAAAATATTACACAGATATCAGCCCTGATACAAACTGATTGCCCCCATCTTCGTGCTCTAAAAAAGCAAATTATAAGACAGGTGGTGAAAGGAAATTCAGAAATGATTGCCCCC
>SNQJ01S0076772.1:33362-70018 GCA_010110895.2 Picea sitchensis
TTTTTCATGCATTAATATTGTTATTCATTCAAGTATTTCTAGGATTCATTCATCTTTAGGCTCATGCATGCATTATAATACATCTAGTTAATCATTCATTCATAAGATAACCATTAACAAGAAGTAAGAATTCAATAAAAAATCACATAGAACACATGTTTTACCGTGGTTCACCCCCTCTCGAGCTACGTCCACAAAGATTTGGCTTCTTTGCTCTTTTGTTTAGTCTACTGCATAATCTGGCGCTGCGCGCATTACATATTCACTCATACAATCCTACTGAAGTTAAGGAACCTCTGTGAGGTGGACTAGATCCCACCAGGCTCCCCAACCTGTGATATAACCCTCAAAATCTACATTACTCAAATCTTCTATAACTCAACAGTGTTCAACCACAATTATCAACAATTTGTTTCTACTACTTAACCGAACAACAATTCAACCCCAACATAGACCTCCTAGGTTCTTATTTATACTATTTTATAGGCTTATAGTTGTTACAACCTTTGTAAAAAACTCTAACCCTAATAGGGTTAGGCTTGACTTCCTCCTTGCACGTGGCTTTTCCTCTTGCATGCTTCTTTTCCTTCTTTTTTTGCATGTTTCCTTCTTGCTAGTTGTTGCGTGTGATCCAAAATTAGGCCTTTCCTCAAAATAGGACTTTCCTCAAAATAGAAATGAACCGAACAGGCCCCCAACACTGACATGTGGCTTGTCCTGAGCCACTCAGGCAATGGGGCTCCTTGTACTGTTGTGTCCAAACTGTGGAACTTTTCTGCTAGTTCCCTTTCTATTTCCTTGACTTGCACAACTTTTCCTATTAGAGCCTACATTAATTGTGTTGTTATCTCCTCCTACATCAATTTTGCACCCTCTGTGTGTGCATGTTCCATACTTTTATTCTCTTCCTCCAACTGCACAATCATCTATGTTTCTTGTTCTTGGAGGGGTTCCAATTCATCTTGTCTTTCTTGCTTCTTTGTCTGCGCGGTTTTCAACTCTATCTACAACTTCTTCATGTCTTGAGTGCCCTTCAAGCACTCTGTGATACTCATTTTTTTCTGCCTTTTCTTTAGCTATTATATGGCAGTGGTGATTGTATCCTCTTCTTGGTCCCACTATTGGACCTTCTTGTCTTCTTCTAGAATAGTCCATATTTACGCAGCTCTGTCGAACAACTCTTCTACTTCCCTTGCTTCATTTTTTTATCTTAACTATCTAGAGTGCATATTTTGTTCTCTCTGTTCTTAGACTTCGGGAGGAGTCGTAGGATTGAGCCTTTCTACGAGTTCCTTAATTTCCTTCTTATATTTGTCAATTATTTGTGAGATCATGTTAATATTATCCTCTACACTCCTCTCAGGTGCTTTCGCACTGTCTAGGATGCGATTGTAAACCGTTGTTAATCCCTTTTTAAGTTTATTTGTGCATCCTTTCTCCTCTTCTTTCTCCAAAGTTAGTTGGTCGCATGTGATTTGTAGCATTTCAACGACTCCTCTTCCCACCTCCAAGTTGGTTGCATCCACGCAGGCCCTAGATTGCACCTCTTCCATTACGTTGGCCTAGAGTCTGTACATTTCCTTGGTGGGTATTTGTGCCATGATGACCTCAAATTTCTCCACGTACCCCATGGATTTTTGTGCAATCTCCTAATCCATTATCATAATTTTGCGCATGGCTGTAAAATTCTCCTTGCCTTGGACTACCAGCTGTATTGTCTCTTCTTATTCTTTTTGCTCAAGGGGTCACTGTGTCTTTTCCTCTTGTTGCGTTGTGCCCTGTGGTCCTACTTGGATCTTTAATTGTTGGATATTATCATGGAATTCTATGATCTTGGCCATGATCTCGTCGCATTTCACCTCTACAATGTGGACCACTTCTTCCCCCCTTATCTTGGAACTTGTACACGACTAGCTCTGCATCATCCTCTGCTAGGGTGATGACTGGGTCTTCTGTGTTATACTTCCTTTTCTTGCATGCCTCTTTTTCTTATGGTGGTTTCCTTATTTTCTATGAGGGTTGCACCCTAGTTGTTGTACCATAGATCCTCTCTTCTCCAGCCTGTGGAGTATCCTTCTTTCTGGTCTGTGGTTGCCTACCTATCCTTGTTGTTGTTGTTGTTGTCCTCCTTGGTCATTTTGGTACTGTGTTTCTCCTTTTTTCCTGATTCCATGTTGTAGCCATTCTAGTATTATCTATCGTGTTTTTTTTTCTCGCTGAAGAGCCCGCTTCAGCCTTGTCCTTAGGCCTAGAGGATTACACCGTAATTGTCCTTGTTTCTATTTTTGATACTAGCATCTGCCACTGTGCAGGCCAGTCTTTAACTATCCAGTCTAATTCTTCTTTGGTGACGCAATACTGCATTTATATCCATACCTTATTTGGATCCCTTGTAGCCTGGATCCACATGTGGTGTCAAGATTCCTTGAACTTGGCTATCTCTTCAGTCTCCTGGATCACCTCCACATGTATGCTCCATATATTCGTTGTACATTGTTGTATCTCTTCTAGCAACATTACAAAAGCTATGTTGTTTTCTTAATGCATCTTGTTATACTTGGCCTGCCAGAGGGACTCATATCTGGTCACATAACGTTTCCCCATCCTATCCAAGAATGATGAGAATTTTGGCTCCTTCCATCTTTCCAATGCTATCAAAATGATCAATCAAGAGTAATGGAACTCAGTTCCATTGTCCTGTGTGTCTCTACAGTTTATCAAAAACTGGTTCAATAGGTATGGTGCCCAGCTAAACATTACTCCTTTCACGCATTGCACAACTACTGCAATAACTCCTACTGGCGCTTCTTCTTTTCAACAGTTCCTTAGTAGTTTTCAAGCCATGAGATTGTTGGTGAACCTTGTCACATTATCAATGATATCCTTGAGTACGATGCTTTTATATCCCCGACTAGTGCCAAACTGTGCTTTGACCAACTATTTTATTACCTTATCGTGTACCTTGTTATCCAAGTATTCCTTTGGTTGTGCGTCGAATGTCGATAGTCTTGTGGTTTTGGAAATCAGTTCCACATCTATATGTATCGTCCTATCCATCCACATGATGCCTCCATGTATGCATGTGACTAGTTGTTTGAAACAGAGCCTGACATTCTTACCACACCCAAAATGTGATATATCCAATAGGTTCATAATTCCAAATTTATACAGCCCGGTTATCCACTGCACGGGCTCCATTATTAGTTTACCTAGGGGTCCAATTTCCCCTTTGTTTATTAAATAAGTCTCCTCGACCAAATATGGGATTTGGCCCACATCGCGCACATCATGGTCTATGTTATATTCATTTCATGAGTAGTAGTGTCTACGTTGTGCCGAGTGAAATCCCCCCATGCAAATTTTCGAGAGAAACACCCCCAAGATTTTGTTTTTTGCCTGAGGAAACATGTCTCATTTTTGGCCTCATTTTTCGTGTTTCCTTGATTTTCATGTCCATTGTTGGGTGGTTTTTCGGCACATGGTTTTGGCCGATGGTTTTCTATTTTTGGTTAAGGAATTAGGGTTGTTGACTAATCCAGGTCATTGGGTTAGGGTTTTGGATTCTGTTGGCTCCTATATGTATATTGTATTGTAAACAATGTATCACTATGAATGAATATAGAATATGTGGGTTTTCCCGGTGTGGGTTTCTAGCGGAAACATCTCTGTGTAATGTTTGTATTTGCCATTGTATATTTTCTGTTCTTTTATGGAAAATTTGTTTGCATTAAATATTATACAAGGTGAAAATGTACATTTGGTATCATATCTTTGTTGGCTTCAGGGGGATGCCTTTGTTGTCAATGGTTTGGCTTGAGACTGTGATAAGACTTGTTATGGTGGGAGGTCTGTGGTATTGATTTTTTCAGGTGAAAATAAATGGCAATCAATTCGAAGATGGAGATCGAGAAGTTTAATGGGAAAAGTTTTGAGCTGTGGAAGCTCAAGATGGAAGATCTATTGGTGGACAGAGATCAGTGGATCACGGTAGATCTAGGTGCTACACCAACAGGAACTTTAACAAATGATTGGAAAAAGTTGGATAGGAAGGCAATGAGCACAATCTAACTCTGTCTCTCAGATTCAATATTACTAAATGTGTCAAAGGAAGCTACAACCAAGGATTTATGGGATAACTTGGGGAAGTTGTATCAGTCTAAGTCCCTAGTAAATAAACTATTCCTGAGAAAGAATCTATATAACCTGAGGATGAGAGATGGAGACTCGGTCGTAGAACATTTGAACGCCTTCAATAATGTGGTAAGTCAGTTAGTATTTGTTGAGATTAAAATTTCATATGAAGATAAATGTATCAGTTTACTGTGTTCTTTACCAGACTTGTGGGATAGTCTCATTGTGGCCATAGGTAGTAATACAACTTCCTTGAATTTTGATGAAGTAGTCTCATCCTTATTGTCAGAAGAGATGAGACAAAAGAATATGGAAGGATAGAGAATATATGCATTATTTGTTAGAGGACGTTCCCAAGAAAGAAATAGATCTAAGTTCTCAAGTGGTGGATCTAAGTCTAAGGGTAGATATTAATCTCCCCATAAATTTGTAAAGGTATGTTGGAGATGTGGAAAAGAATGGCACTACAAGAAGTAGTGTAGATCCAAAGTTGAGAAAAAGAAGGGATCTGAAGAATCTCCTTCTACAGAAGAAAAGACCTCCAAGGAAGAAGGAGGGGATGTGTACTTGGCTTCTTCAAGCACACATGTAGGTCATGAGGCATGGTTGGTTGAATCCGGTGCATCCTTTCATATGACTCCCCACAGGGAGTGGTTCTATGAATATGAAAGGTATGATGGAGGTAATGTTTTCCTAGGTGATGAATCGACAACCAGAATCATAGGTAGAGGAAAATTCAATTTGATTCTCATAGATGGAAGGATTAGAACACTGCCTGGTGTTATGCACATCCTAGGTTTGTCTAGAAATTTGATTTATGTAAGCAAAATGGATGATGCAGGGGTAAAAAAACTATTTGAAAAGGAAACATGGAGGATGGTTCCAGGAGCAATGGCATTGTTGAAGGGAGTTCCATTTGGAACTCTGTATAAGCTGCAAGGAAGAAATATGTGATGGGTGTAATAGTTCCATTGTTCATGATATTGGAGTTGAAGAATAAATAACTCCTACAGTCTCTCGAGAAAAGGTTATGTTGTGGCATCAAAGACTAGGGTATATTGGAGAGAAGGGTCTTTGACTACTACACGGTAAAGGTATGGTTGAAGGTATGTCTAACTGCTCTCTGGATTTGGATCTATGTGAAAATTGTGTATATGGAAATCAGAATTGGGTAAGATTCCCTTCTAGTGAAACGAGGGCAGAAGGCATTTTACAACTAGTTCACAGCGATGGTTTTGGACCTGTTTCGGTCCCATCATTGGGAAAATATATCTACTATGTCTCATTTATAGATGACTTCTCGAGGAATACTTGGATATATTTCCTCATAAATAAATATGAAGTCTTTGATAGGTTTAAAGAGTTTAAGGCTCTTATCGAGAATCAAACAAAGAAAATAATTAAGGTGCTGAGGATAGATAATGGCGGAGAGTTCTGCGGGAATGAATTTGAAGAATTCTATAAGAAGTGTAGTATAGAAAAGAAGAAGACTACTCCATATACACCTCAACATAATTTAGTTTCAGAAAGGATGAAAAGGATGCTGATGGAAAAAGCAAGGTGCATGCTTAGTGGTGTCGGGTTAGGGAAATAATTCTGGGCAGAAGCAGTGGGTACTGCATGTTACCTAGTCAACACTAGATGACAAGACTCCACAAGAGGTATGGACTGGTAAGAAACATTCTCTTTCACATCTCAAGGTATTTGGATGTTGTTGGCATAGGGGCAGACCCAGGGTTCAATGCTTAACATCACACCAAAAAAACCCCAACTATCGTCCCTTTCAACAACACCTGTGAAGTAGGCAAGGTCTCACCCAAGGTAGAGCAAGGGGGGGTTATAGGACGCAGGTGTTTGTAACCAAGCGGGGACATAGATATGTGATAACAACACTTCACAGAGTATTATATTAACACTTAGAAGATGAGATGCATTAGTTCATTAGCTTTATTAACATTGCAGAACATACTCAAAGATAGATCGACGCAGTAACAATAAATGAGGATATATCCAGAGCACTTAGCACTGAGTATATATAAAATTCAATTACCCTTAACACAAGTAAATCACTTAAGCAATAACATATCTATCTATCTTACATAATAATAAAAGCACTGAGTAGATTCATAACATAAACAACACAACACAAAGAATGCCAAAGACACAAGATATACTTGGTTCACCCTAGTGTGCGGATATGTCCACCAACCGCCTCGTCTTCTTTATTATTCGTCAATCTCTTACATTACGTTACTCCTGTGCACCAACCCATAGAGTCGATATTTTGCATAGGACAGAAGATCTACGCACTAAGCACCAGATCCTCCTTCCAAACTAGGTCAAGGCATAGAGCCAACAAAGCCTTAAAACAAAGACATTCCATTGCACAAAGCTACTTAAGTAACTTGCACTTAGCTCCGAAGGCTTCGTCCTACCTTCTACAATACATTCATACTTATTTATACATTTACAATCTCTTACAATAAGGCCTAATCATGGGTAAACCCCATACGCCAACATCCCATAAACCCATTAAAGAAACCCTAAATAACCCCTTAATGGGCCCACATAGCCCGCAAAATAGATGAGATCCGCGATCTCAGCTCCGCCTGGGTGTTCCTTCCTAGCCCAATGTGTCGAAGTCCAAAACGTGGTCCAAACCTGACCCAGGTTTCCTCAAAACTTGGTCGAGGGCCAACATGCCCCCAACACTCACCTGTGACTCGTCCCGAGTCACTCAGGTCTGGGAAATGCTTCTTTGAAGGCCTCAAGCTTAAATCAAGCTACCTCGACTTGTTGCTTCTTCTGAGCCTCCTACTCGGCAAGCTCTTGGATCGTCTGCTCTATAACATGACCTTCTAGGAATTGTTCTACTGTTCCAACCACTTGGTTCGATTGCGAGCCTTGTCCATCAATCTCTTCAAACACCTTGCAGGCTTCATCCTACACATGTTGCAGCTTATGTGTGACTTCCATTACCTTTCCCTAGAGGGAAGTGATCTATTTTTTTACTGCGCACTACTCATGGGATCTCTTCAACTTTCAACTACGGTGAGAAACTTCATCTGCGCCTGCATGAAGAATGCCTGCTATTATGCCTCCTGTAACTGTTCTTCCATATTTCTTAGCTATGTATCCTCGATGAGGCATTCATATGTATGTTCGCTTCTATCACTCAATTGTTTGAACTCAGTGGAAAGGGTTCTTATCCTTCCTACTGCATTCTTAGTGGTTTCCTCCGTCTGGTCACGCACTTCCTGTGGGGTGCTCGACACTGCTTGGGCCTTCAATTCTATTACCCTAGCTTGAAGCTACTGGATGGTCTAAGGGAGCTTCACTACTTGAGCCTCGACTGAATCATGTTCCTTCCATGCCAAGCCTAACACAGAGTGACATTCTTTACTCACTACCTCTTTGACTACGTCTCGCTCTGTGAGAAACTACTCCTTTTCTCTCTGTAGCTGGGATTTTTCTTCTTAGAGAATCACCTGAAACTCTTCTCTCTCACTTTCGTATGTAACTACACTGTACCTCACTACTTGTAATTTCTCTAAGGCATCATATTTCTCTTGTTTCAAGGCTTCTATAGACTTCTCCTTCTCTTCCTGGACTTTTTGAAGTCTAGCTTCTGTCGCATCTGTAAGTCTTCTCAATTGGGTTGGTTCATCCCCCAATTCTGCAATATGTGATGAGGAAGGAGTAGTAGGTACTGTGCGAAACAAACGAATAGCTTGTTGTACTTCCTTAAATTCCTTCTCGACCCTTCCATATATCTCTTCCTGATTCACTCCATATCTCTGGAATATGTCCTTGAAAGCGTCCTCCATAGCTCCGTGAACCAAACTGATATCGTCCTCCGTGAGCATGGCTTCTAACTGGGGTTTATTAGCATGCGTCTTCTTTCTTCCTGAAGGTTTCTTTGGAGAAACCTTCCTCTTATATGGTGTTACTTTTCTAGTGGGGGGATATTCTAGTGGTGTAGCTTCGGTTCCTCCTTGCTCACCCCCTCCTCCTTGTCCATCCACTTCATCTTCTCCTCCTTCTCTGAGCGATCCAGACCTATTTTATTCAGAGGCATTGTCCTCCTCATCGGTCTCTATATCTTGGATTTATTCCTCCTCCTTCTTCTTATTCATCCCACTAGATTGTCTGACATGATTAACTCAGGTGACCATGGGGCTTTCTATGGTGTCAGTGTCAGAGAGTTCTACATCAATGAAACGTACAAGGAAATCCTCCGACCATTCCTTTGTAATATTCTCCATGTCTTCATATGTTAGCTTGTAGTATGACTGTAACTCTTCCTTGTTCTGATATCTTCACATAGTGATATAAATGAAATGAGGATCTACGTAGAATTTTTCTATTGGTCGGTACTGGTGCAGGGTGCGCAGTGTCATGCGTGGAAATGACTTAATGGAAATCTTCAATTGCTAATAATATGCATGAAACACAATGTTGGACTGCTAGTGCTTCGTCATGGTTTTGAGGGTTCGATCTATGGAAAGGTGGCTCATTTAGGCATTTTCCAAGTGACAAATGCGATCAAAATGATCAACCAACTATAGTGGAATTCATATCCCAAATCCTAGGCTTCATGACAATATTTCTCTAGTTTTTTGACAAGGTAACTTGACTAATTCAACTGCATTCCCTCCACACATTTTCCTGGAATGTCCACCATGAAGTCGATGACCTGTGTGGGGCAGTTTTTCCTTAGGAACTTGCTAGCTATGAGTTGGAAAGAGAGGCACACTACGCCATCCTGTATAGAGGCTACCTTGTAACCTTGTTTTCCTTTTTCAACTTCGTCGTAAGCTTCCTTGATGCATTGTTCCAGGGAGCAGTTCGAGGCCTTTCTTGGATAAAACTGTTGAGGGTCAGAACCCTTCATGCTTAAGCCTGTAATATGGTGGATCAACATTGGATCCATAGTAATCCTTCAGTCAAACCACAAGTATCCACCATGATAACATGACAAGAGGATTTTAACGCAAGTGTTAACCTCTTGGTGATGGCCAAATTGGGGAATCTTCATCACATTCATCATAGTGGACTGCGCCAGCTTGTTAATCCATGGCTTCGAGATGAGGCAAGGCTTCTTCCCAGTTGACTTTGTCAAGTAGAGGTGGGGTGCTAGCATAGGATAGTTATTCATGTCGTTGTTCTTCAGCATCGGTATCTGTCTTAACTAACTCCTGACTATGTGTATTCCTTTCGGAATGTACATAGTGAACACGGTGTACTTATAATCTCATGGGATGTTGTCGTGGTTAACGGTACCATCCAAAGGAGGAATGTAATCGGGTAGGATTGATGGGATATGCTTTGCATTATCTAGATCACCGCGTTGCTTACTTCACTGCTCAGTCACGGGGTTAACACGGCCAGAACGATGTCCAGCTGACGGGGAATCCCTCAGTACCCTAGTCGACGATGCCTGGACACCTTCAGATAATGGTCTGTTGGCCATTATCTTCTTGAGGACCTCCTCGACAGACTTCTGTAATTCACTAGGTCCGCCCAACATTCTCACTTTTGAAAAGATAGTTCAGGGTAGATGAACGAACAAGTGGGGTAGACGAATGAATGGAAAGGTCTAGCTTCATATAACACAACTCAACGCTTAAACAATTCTCTGTTAGCTTAGTTAATCACCGGTAGAAAAAATTGGTCCTGGCGCAACGTCCGAAGATTTAAATAAGCGGGGCCTCGAAACAGATTCTTCCAAAAGCCAGGAATTATTCCATCAATGTGAATCTGTCCGTTATGGTGCGGTCTTGACATCCAAAAGTAGTCCATCAACCCATAAATTTGTTTTATAACCATTCTGGAGCGTCACTCTAACGGTCGGGGCACCTCCAATGGTCATATAACTTTTCCAGGGTGAAGTCCCATTCTGCGTGGTCCTATTGTTACGGCGAGGTTCAAATCCTACGAACCTGCCTTCTGCAAGGTTCCAGTCTGCGAAGTCTTCCATCTGATCTTCGTAGATTCTTGCAGCTTTTCCAACTTATCTTTCTTTTTATTGAGCTTCCTTTCCTTCTTTCCTATGATCTAAGTCTGTTTAAGTGTTTCTGGAATCCTCTTTCCGTTCTTATTCTTATCTTCTCCTAGCGTAGTGAATTCGCACTATTGTTGTGCCCTCAAAGGGTCTGAAGTTAATATCCAGTTTCTTAATACTTCCTGGGAGGACATACCTCTTTCTTGAATGGATAGGTCCTTCAAACCTTCTTTCATTCTTTCAACCTTGAGATCTAATTCTCTTGCTTGTTATTCCTCCCGCGTTGTTACTTTGTTCTGTTTCTTCGACTTATCCTCTCGTTCTTCTATGAGTCGATCTATTTTTCTAGTTATGAAATCCCTTAGTTCTTTCTTTTTCTTTTATGTAGCTTCTTCCTCTTCTTTTGTTCTAATCTTATACTTCACAATCCAAGTCTTACCTAGCAAAAGTGGGAAAGGGGCGATGTTCTCAACAAACTTAATTTCTTCAAATTCCTCTTCAGTCGACGTTCCATGAATAATAATAGGTACATTAGTAACTCTTCCACATAAGGTTATCATCTTTCCCTTAAAAATTCCTATCCTTCCCAGTGAAGGTACCACAATAGACTTTCCCAAAGTTTCCCAAGTGTCTTCTGTCATAATATTTACTTTTGTTTCCTCATCCAAGATACAGTCTATGTGGAAGTCTTATATTCTTGTACTTATGCGTTGTTTTAATTTCAGGATCTCTGGTAAACTGACATCTTTGTGAACATCCATCATTTCTTTCAACTGTAATAACGTAGTGTGAGCTTCCTCTGACCTTTTCTCTTTAGAACTTTCTAACATGCTCTTAGTCTCTTGACTTTCTTTGTAGTTTTCTTGTCTCATGTTCATTCGTTCAACTTTAGCAATCATCCTTGGACAATCCTCAACCTCAGGACCAACAATCTTACAACAAATACAAATAGGACATGCGCCGGGGAATTCCTTAGAAAGATGTCCCGATATTCTGCATTTATAACACAAAGTTAATACTCTTTTTCTTTTAAATGTTCCCCAACCTCTTTTGTACTATGCACTAGGCTCACAGTGCTGGACATGCGATCTACAAAAATTCTTTCTAGGTTCTTACATCCACTTATTAGTCCAAAAATTCTTTCTATGCATAGGAATAACATATCTTTCTTCATTTCTATTAAATTTACTTAGATCAACTCTTTCTTCCAACTGCACCCTAGCCTTCAGACTAGGATAGAATCTATTAAACATAATTAAATTCATTCTTTCGAAACAAAAATTTCCACTTATCTTACTCTTATCTGAGCACAAAGCTTTACTTCTTTTTGGATCTTACCTCTTTTCTTCAGATCCGATTTCTTTCTTAGCACATAGCTTCACAATTCAAGTAGAGTACTGCACACTTCAACAACAGATCTATGCAAAAAGATTCTCCTTTCTTTACTTCAGTTCCCAGTAATCATAGTTTCAGTCCCCGCAATGAAACCATTTTTTATCACAGGGGCAAACCCAGGGTTCAACGCTTAAAAATGCACCAAAAAAATCCCGACTACCGACCCTTTCGACAACACTTATGAAGCAGACGAGGTCTCACCCGAGGTAGAGAAAGGGGGGGTTATAGGACACAAGTGTTTGTAACTAAGATGGGACACATATATGTGATAACAACACGTCACAGAGTATTATATTAACACTCAGAAGGTGAGATGCATTAGTTCATTATCTTTATTAACATCACAAAACATGCTCAAAGATAGATCAATGCAATAACAATAAATGATGATATATCCAGAGCACTTAGCACTAAGTATATATAACATTCAATTACCCTTAACACAATTAAAACACTTAAGCAATAAGAAATCTATATATCATACATAATAATCAAATAACTGAGCAGATTCATAACATAAACAACACAACACAAAGCAAGCCAAAGACACAAGATATACGTGGTTCACCCTAGTGTGGGGATATGTCCACCAAACGATTTGTCTTCTTTATTATTCATCAATATGTTACATTATGTTACTCCTGTGCACCAATCCATAGAGTCAAGCTTCGCATAGGACAGGAGATATGTGCACTGAGAACCAGATCCTCCTTTCAAACTAGGTCAAGGCACAGAGCCAACAAAGCCTTAACACACAGACATTCCCTTGCAAAAATCTACTCAAGTCACTTGCACTTATCTCCGAAGTATTCTGCCTACCTTCTACAATAAATTCATACTTATTTATACTTTTATAATCTCTTACAATAAGGCCTAATCATGGGTAAACCCCATGGGCCGACATCCCATAAACCCATTACAAAAACCCTAAAGAACCCCGTATTGGGTCCACATAGCCCGCAAAATTGGTGAGATCTACAATCTCAGCTCGACCTAGGTGCTCCTTCCTCGACCATTGTCTCGAAGTCCAAAATGTGGTCCAAGCCTGACCAACGTTTCCTCAAAACTTGGTCGAGGGCCAACAACTGTGATGAATATGTTCAGTCTCCAAAGGAAAACATGAGTAAGCTAGATAAGAAGGCTAAAAATTGTATCTTTATTGGATATAAAGATGGTTTCAAAGGTTTTAAGCTTTGGAACCCAAAAACTAAGAAGGTAGTGTATAGACAAGATGTGGTATTTAGATAAATGAAGGATGTTGTTCAACAAGAAGTCCTACCAAATAAGGAAGAACCAAAGAAAATAGAGTTTGATTTAAGGGATGATGAATCAAACTCTACAGAAGACTAGGAATCAGAAGAAGAATATCCTCATACTCCAGTATTGAGGAGATTTGCTCGAGAAAGAAGGCTACCGGAAGGTATACTCCATCTGATTTCTGCTCAAATTTTTCTTTGTCTATTATTGATGATGATCCTAGAACTGTCAGGTAGGAAGTGGATTCAGAGGATGGAAATCTCTGGAAAAAGGCCATGGATGAAGAAATGGTAGCCTTGGATAAGAATGAGGCTTGGGATCTAGTGGAGTTTTCAACTAGAAGAAATCCCATTGGCAACAAACGGGTATTTAAAAAGAAGCTGAACATAGAAGGAAAAGTGGAGAAACACAAAGCTTGGTTAGTAGTAAAGGGTTATTCCCAGGTTGAGGGAATTAATTTTGGTGAGAATTTTTCTCTTGTTGCCAAGTTAACCTCTATAAGATTTATGTTATCTGTTGTTGCTTCATTTTATTTTGAAGTAGAACAAATGGATGTGAAGACAACATTCCTACATGGGGATCTAGAAGAAGAAATCTATATGAAGCGACCAAAAGGATTTGCTATGAAGGGAAAGAAGGAGCTAGTACGCAAGCTGAAAAATTCCCTGTATGGTTTAAAACAATCATCAAGGATGTGGTATAAATTTTTTTATACTTATATGTTGGGACTTGGCTTCACAAGAAGCAAAGAGGATCACTGTGTGTATTTTAAATTAATTGGTGATCATTTGATTTATTTGTTCTTGTATGTGGATGGCATGTTGTTGATAGGAACCAACAAGGATATTATCCAGGATGTGAAAAATCAGTTGTCCTCTAAATTTGGCATGAAGGATCTCAGTGCTTCAAATTTCATTTTAGGCATGGAAATTAAAAGAGATCGAAAAAACAAGAAACTTTGGTTAAATCAGAGAAAATATGTCGAGACAATATTACAAAGGTTTAATATGAAGGAATGTAAATCGATCAAGGTTCCTATTCCTGTTGGTGTAAATTTATCTGCGGATTAGTGTCCCAAGACATAGGAAGACGAGGAGGATATATCTTTTGTTCCATATGAGAGTGCAGTTGGCATTTTGATGTATGCAATGGTTTATACTAGATCGGACATTGCACATGTAGTGGGAGTTTTGAGAAGGTATATGTCAAAACCAGGGAAGGAGCATTGGATATCAGTAAAAAGGGTTTTCAGGTATTTGCATGGCACTGCTATCTATGGATTGTGATACCAATGAAGACCAATATTGGACATAGTGGTGGATATACATGGCTTTGTGGATGCAGACTAGGATGGAGATCTGGATCGTAGGATATCTACAAGTGGGTATGTGTTTAACCTATTTGGAGGAGCAATAAGTTGGATGAGAAAAAGACAGGATGTAGTGGCACTTTCAACTACAGAAGATGAGTACATGGAAGCCACTCATGCAAGTAAGGAAGCAGTATGGTTACAAATATTGTGTTCAGGTATTGGGTTGGTACATCAAGCTGTAAGGATAGATTGTAATAGTCAGAGTCCAATTTTTATGGTGAAGAACCAGACTTATCATTCAAAGACAAATCATATTGATATTCAATATCACTTTGTGAGAGACAAGGTTGAAGAAAAGAAAGTATTACTGATGAAGGTGGACACTTTGAAGAATGTTGCAGATTCATTAAAAAAATCTGAGCACTGAGAAGTTCTCTTGGTGTAGAGGATCCATGGGCATTGCTCCCTTGTATTGTTGACTATGTAACCCTGTAACCCCCTGTATGCAAAGAAAGAAACAAGTGGGAGAATCTTGGGCATGTGTTATATTATTTTCACGAGTAGTAGTGTCGCATTTTTGGCCTTGTTTTTTGTGTTGCCTCAATTTCCGTGTCCATTGTTGGGCGGTTTTTCAGCACATGGTTTTTTTCGATGTTTTTCTATTTCTGGTTAAGGAATTAAGGTTGTTGACTAATGCAGTTCATTGGGTTAGGGTTTTGGATGTTGTTGGCTCCTATATGTCTATTGTATTGTAAACAATGTATCACTATGAATGAATATAGAATATGATAGTTTTCCTGTTTTGGGTTTCTAGGGGAAAAATCTCTGTGTAATGTTTTTATTTTCCACTGTATCTTTTATTTTCTTTTACTAAAAATTTGTTTGTATTAAATATTGTACAAGGTTAAAATCTACATTGTGTACCTAAGTTTTGGTACCTTTCCTAGCATATCATCCACAGTGATCACTACGTTTGGGAGATAAGGGAGTGTAATATCCATGGCATCCTGCGCCTTCCTAGCTAGGACATGCTCTTTGTATTTCTCTTTGTGCTAAAAAATTGCCAAGTGTTGAATAAACGCATGATTTCTGCCTTTAATAGACCCGATCTTGTTGGGTTTTCACTTTTTGTGTGCATTTACGCCGAGTGTAATTTTTCTTGCACGTTGTCTTCCTATATTTTCACAGTAATTGTTGCACACGACTTTTTCCGCACTTTCTTATGGTTCAGTCAACTTCTATGTATTTTTGTGTTTTTCTTCCTTTTTCTATTTTTGTATTCCTTTTTTCTCCCTTTTATTTATTTTTATCATATTTTTGTCCTAATCTTTGCTATGAGACACTATATACATGCCTTTCCCACTGCACTGTAACTTTTAAGGGTTAGTAGGATGATTGTCCTTATACAGTTTCATCCGACTACTGTTGATCATTACTTTCAATTATGTTCCTCCCAAGTCTTGTAGTTATGCATATCCCTCATATGTGGAAGTATTTACTTCATATGGCCTTAGCCAATGCATACTAAAATTACTAGGATGTTGACAATCTTTACTGTCATAGAGAAAAACTAGCTCTCCCTCAAAACTCTTCTTTTTAATATTTATGTCATGTCAGTCTTTGTCTCTTGCTTTCTGTACTTCCTGGTGAAATCCTACTAGAATCTTGTCCTCTTCCATTTCCATTAGTTGACTTAACCTTTCCTGTATTTCACCCCTTTCTGTCATGTTGGTAATTGTTGCTATGCGCAGATTGGGTACTAGAAATTCTAATGGTACTACTGTTTCCTGACCCTACACCAATCTAAATGGTGTCTGTCCTATCAAATTATTACATGTGGTCCTATATGCCCATAGTATTATCGGTATCTTCAAGTCCAAATCATCCTTGTTGACATTAGATATTTTAATTAGAGCATTTTCCATGATCTCATTGAAAGATTCTATTGTTCCATTTTCCCGAGGATGATATGGTGTATTCTTCCGGTGATAGAATTCAAAATCCTTAGTCATATCTCTAATGGTATCATTGATAAAATGAGTGCCCTGGTCACTCATCAGAATCCTAGGACATCCAAATCTGGTGATCACTTGCTCAAACAAGAAGTGTGATGTTGTCTGTGCACTACAGTCTTTGACTGGTGCTTCTTCTGCCCATCTTGTTAAGTATTCAGTTACATTAATGATATATCTAGATCTTAACCTTTTTTCTAGTGGATTGATTGATCCAACAAAGTCTATTTCCCATTTGTCAAATATATGCAGAGTCACTTGTGGTCTCAGAGGCATCTCATTCCTTATGTTAAGTTTTCCAACCCTATGACAAACATCACACTTCTGTAAATATTCCTTGCCATATTTATGGACTGTTGGCCACCATAATCCTGAACACAATACCTTCTATGTGAAAACTTTTCCTACATAGTGTCCTTCAACTATACTTTCATGAACTTCTACCAAAATTTTGGGCCTTTCATGTTCCAATACACACCTTCTCATAATGCTATCTGCACCGATTTTGTATAAATGTCCTGAAATAAGTAGATAGTCTGGATGCCATGGCTCATTACCAAAGGAAATTTTCCTTACTTAGGTGCTAAAGTCTTGTGGTTCAATCCCTATACTTAATAATTCGATAATATCAATGAAATATTCATAAACTACATGTACTGAAAATATTTGTTGATAAATCAAGTTGTCTTCTAGGTTGGTAGGTTCTTCTCCATTAGTTACCCTTGATAAGAATTGATCAGGTCATGCATTCAGCTTCCCTCATTTGACTATCACTTTGAAATCAAATTCTTGGAATAACAATAATCATCTACATATTCTCCCCAACACTGTCTTGTTGACTGGATATTTGAGGGCAAAATGGTATATGAACATTTAAAGTGTTCACCCATTAAATACTGCCTGAATTTGTGAAGTACATATACCATGTCTAGGTAGCTAATAACTACGTGGTGTGATTTTTAATTATGCTCTGATTGAAAAATTTTCTGCTTGCAAGGCTATAGGATGGTCTAAATACCCTGCTCATGGTTGCACCATAATTTCTCCAAGTGCTATGGTTGATTCGTATACATGCACATGAAATGTCTTTTCCTGGTCTAGGAATACTAGGATAGGCATTGTGACAATATTTTCTTTTAGGGTATCCTTGTTGACAATCTCATTTCCACTAAAATCCGAAGGTGTCCATCTTTAACGAATTTTTCACCTGATGCGATGTCACTTTGTACCTTATGAACTTCTTGTAATGGCCTGCAGTATGTCCCAATTTTGCTCTTGATTGGTGCACTTTTAATTGGTATTAGATTGACAATGACTCCAATCTTAGCAGGGTCCACTAGTAGACCTTGTTTACACACTATATGTCCCAACAATATTCCAAGGTGTCTAAAATGCATTTCTTGATATTCAATGAGATCGGACATTGCTTGCATCTTTCCAACGTTATCCTTAACACTTCTATGGTCCATGGCAGACTATATGCTATCTACTCATCGGATATATATAAAAAAATGGCGTATGAATTCTTTAAAATAAGCTATGAATACTCTTGAAATTATGGTTGGTGCATTCTTCAGCCGAATGGCATGGTTGTATATTTCTAGGATCCCCAACTGTAGGAAAAATATTAAATGAAATCCTCTTCTCGTGATGGTTATGTATGAACTGGTTTATTTCCTCAGTCAAACAAGTGGGTTCACAAAAATTTCTCCGCCGATGGATCAATGGTTGCAATGATCTATATTAACTTCATTCAAAAGTCACTTTCATTGTCTTCAGGTTGACTATATCCTAGTTATCAAATTCCCAATATATTAAGAACCAATATTGTGTAAGGTGTTGTGTCATATACTATCTATATTACTTCAAAACCTGCCATAATTAATCGATCAAATATACTATCACCTTAAGCCTTCCAATTAGGTAGCACTCGTGTTGATTTTCTAATTTTATACAGAGTGGTGAATAACCTAAGCGTGGGTTGTCCCATACAACGCCAGCATTCTTAGGTAAAATGTTTTACTTCAAAGCCTAAATCTAGTATGGATATCACCCATATTAAAATCTCAATATTTGCATTAGGTTTGAATTATCTCCTTGTCCTTCTTCTTGTATGGAGATAATTGACTATTTTCTGTTCTAACTTTCCATATATTATTTGCATCTTTTCCATGATTTTGTGATATTTTAAAAATATGATGGATCATCAATAAACTAACCACGAGTTGTAGAAAAGTTTTTATGTTATACTTGATCACTTGATTGTGCTTCATTAGTGTGGTCCATTGAGGAGGGATTTTCTTACATTGGTGAGTTATGGGTTTGTTGCATGACTATTCTGGAATACAACATTTTCTTGAAACTCTTGTCTAGACTCCTTGAATGTTTCTTTTTCATTTCATACATCAAACTTGTTTGATGGCTTAGCCTTCTTAACCCATTGGTTTTTGTGCTAAAGATCTTGTTTTACTATGTCTGATCCTATCTTGGATCCTCCTCGAGTGACTGGCTTTTGTAGAGATCCATTGGAAATTCTAGTTATTTTGAGTCCTCTTTTCCTAGATCTTCCCCAGAGTGTTGGATAGTCTTTTTGTATCATGAAGTCCTCTTGCACAACAATACTTACATGTTGGTGGAAGTGGAAACTCCCTTGAATAATTTCTTGGATGTTGGAAGTTGTGGAACACTACTAGTCCTCTCCCTCATCCAAATCCTCTTCCTCTTCCTCTTCCTCCACCTATGTATCCACTTAGATCTCCTCGTAGTGTGTTGTACTAAGGTACCGGATTATGCTCACAGGGTTATACCTATGGATGCGTTGTTGTATTGTGGTTGCTCATTGTTATACTATTGCTCTACATTATTGTATGGTTTAATTTTGGTTGAACCGAGGTGCAACTTGTCCTGTCATCATTTATGATTGCACCCTATAAGTATGTAAAGTCTATTTCTCTCATCAACTCCATTGTCCTACAATCCTTATCATCATGGCCCACTTCAAAATTCTTGATGAGATTTTATGTACTATATTATACTTTTGCATCATTGGACAATGATATGGATCATTCCCATGTGTTTTACAAATCTCACAACATGTTTCTATACATTTGTAGGGATTTGGTACTCCCCAGTTCCATGTATTGTGTGAATGTTGGGAATTTGTTCTTTTGGTGTCCTTCTATTATGCATGTGGTACAAAACTTTTCTTTGCCCTTATTTTGGTTAATTTGAAATGTTGGGAGTTCTTGATCTCCTTCAGTTCCTCTATTGTTGGATATTTCTTCTTCTACTGGTTCTCTTCCAGCTATAAGGCTTCCTACAAATCCTCCACTTGGTTGGAACCTCTATTTTCTTAATGGCTATTTCAAATGTGGTAGCAGTGAGTTCATAAATAGAAGTATATGTTGCATTTCAGTCATGGCATATTTAAACTTAAATTTGAGACATAAAACCTATGATCAATCTCCCGAACAAACTCACCTAGATTTTTCTGATTTTAATCATTTCATTCATGTCTTGATATTTTGAGTGACTTAAATTGGAACATCAATATTTTTCACATCGTAATAGTCCGTAACACTCCTAGTGGACTATTTACGCCTAACTCATGTACCAATCCAATGCATATTCTCTTAGCATGATAGCTAAATCATAGAGTTTTTGGATTCTAAATCTATATTTTATTTTCTTCCCCATATCTCATAATAAGATGAACAAATTAACTTAAGGGTCCTCAATGCCTCTCCACTGAAATTAGTAGCAACCTAATCTTGGGGATCATCATGCCAAGCAAGCTATGTCAAACTTCTACACTCCATGATGGAAATGTTGGTAGGTACTTATGAACTAATTTCCTCAATCTTGCTCCTTGTTTGAATTTCATTTCCATGTCTTTCTTTCACTAAAATTTGGTTGTATAAATGGTGGTTTTCTCTTTGGTTTATTGGTTGCACATGGGTTTATGTGTTCCATATTGACATTGATATGGATAGGAGTTTTGCATCCAGTTTCTTCTTTTGGACCTATTGTCTTCCTTTCATACATCGCTCACATTATTTCCTCAATTTGATCCACAACCTGGAGATCCTCACCTCTTCTTCAATGGTTACCAAGCCCTCTCTATCAGCTACAAATCTCTTCTCGTTATTCATTTTATAACCGGTGAGGTACTCCAGCATCTGTCTTTTATATATTTTTCCATTATCTACTTTATCGTGTCTTCCTCCATCATGATTTAAATTACATGACCCTCTTCTTCTTTCCATATCCATCTCTTCCTCATTTACCGTCACTATCATTTGCTTCCCTCCTCCCCATGCATGCATGGAAATCTGAATTGTCTCATTCCATGGTAATCACCTGCCATTGTTATACAATAAATCTTGATTGAAGTATACGACGATATGATATACCTACCTACGGAACCAGAAAATCCTTCTCTGTTGTAGTGTAAGAATTTGTTGTATCTACTACAAAATTCAATGATATCTCTATTTCACAAATGTTGAAAATTAACCAAAATATATACTCAGTAATTTTTATTCAACTTATTTATGCTTGCCCGATATCCACAAAGTTCCATTTCAATTGTCTAATTCAATTTTGGGTGGTTTTATTTTAACCTCAATAACCACTCTTACAAAAAATGTGGGAAATCACAGAAAATACCTCATGCAGGTTGCTAAACACATATTTGTCGGATATTTGCATGGTATTAACTTAGGGTTTTCCTATTATCCTTACTGCAGTACAAACTCAATTTCCTTTGTTTTCAACCATAATTTTTGATCTACTTAGTTGGATTCCATGGCCCGAACATTCCCTTCTATACCTTCATTCTCCACATTTCTTCCACGAATCCTTTCCACTCAATCCCATGGTTCCAACCGGCAATATAACCATTTGTTGACTTAGATCTCTGACTTCTTTGCTCTTTGCCCAGGTTGACCCAGTTTCATATTTGAACATGTTTCCAAAAAACCCTCTAAAACTATCAACACTCCCGGTAAACCAGAAGGCAAATAGTAGATCACCCAACACATTCTCACTAATATACTTTCATTGGGTGTTGCAAATATCTGGATGATTTTAATCTAGAGATGAGTGGGAATCTTGAAGGGTGTATTCTATCCTTCATGCGTGTCCCATTTATTAATTCAAAGTGTTCTAGGATTCTAGATCATCTTTGGGAAACAAATACGTGTTTAATATCTAGTTAATCACATTCATTCTTAAAATAATCATTAATAGAGTAATAGTTCAATGCAAACATCACATAGAAAATAGGTTTTTAAAGTGGTTTCAAGCCTCTCTGGACTACAATCTACAACCGTTTGGCTTTCAGCTAACGTTGAATCTCTGCAAAATGTGGCCACATATTGCTCCTTACAATCCTATTGGAATTAAGGAACCTCTGAGGGTGGGCTATATCCCAGGCTCCTATCTGGCGGAGTCAACCCTCAAAATACTTCCTTATAGAGCTCTTCTACCATTCAACAACTTTTTAACCCTGACTATCAACAATCTTTTTCATAAATCAGAGACAACTCATACCTAACCTAAGAACTCGTGGGTTCTCCTACTATTTTATGGGGTTATGTATTCTAGCCTTTGAAATAAAAACTAACCCTAATATGAAGTTAGGATTTTCGCTTTCTCCATGATGGCATTTCCTCTTGCATCTTTGTTTTCCATTCTTTTTAAATGGCTGCCTACATAACTATTAAGTGCTCCAAATTAGATCTTTCCTCAAAATAGGCATATGCCCATCACTCAGTCAAGGACATAAGCTACTTCATTGTATTATAGTTTAAATTCCTTCTCCCAAATAACATTCTTGATATTTGTATCCTTCACAATGGTTGAAAATAACATCCCTAGTTCCTCTTCTATCTCTGGTGAAGATTAATGTTTCTCTTCTTGCATAAAGTAGCTTTTAGTCTGTTTTCATATCTGGTTGAATTCTTGTGTTTATCCTTTTTGTACTTATCCTTATTTTGATTTTTTTGCACCTAGATGTTTCCTTCAACGCTTCCATATCCTTCACGATGGTTGACAATAAAAACCCTATCTCCTGTCATGTCGTTGGTGCATATCAATACTTCTATTCTTGCATAAAGTAGTACCTATCTTTGTTTCTTTATCTAGAATTTACTTCTTATGTTTATCCTTTTGTAATCCTTATCCTTATTTTTCCGCTCTTTTCACCCCTAGAGGTTGCCTTTTGACATTCCATATTTTGTATGTGACTCTATGTATTTTCTAGTCCCTATTGACCTACTCTTTGACCAATCTAATATAGATTAATATATTTCTTTATTTTATCCTCCTTTCTTTCTTCCATATATCCAACCACGAGACATCACCATACTAAACCTTCAACATTCATCCTAAACCCATTTCAACCAGTCTTCTCTTAGGAATGACATAGCTTTTGACACTTCTTCAAATGGACAAACCAATGACACTATTCTTCTAGAAATTGTGAAGTATGGCATGGGATATATTATTCTCTAAAATTTGGATGAGTAGGGTGTTGACAAACATTTTTCATCAGATAGAGTAGTTCAGTAGCAACATTATTTCCCTGAGCATGTGTGCAGTGATCCCTTCCCTTCGGGGAATGAGCATCTGAGTTGATTCTAATCTGAGGTATTTCTTCTAGCCCTTCCTTTTTGGATGGGTAAGTTAGAGTATCATGATCTCCCTGAATGATAGGCAGGTTGATGAAACACAACAAATTATTAGGGTCACTTGCATGTTGAGTTGGCTTCCATTCTTTATTCTATATAATTGTTCAATTGGGTTGGAATTTCTCACTCATTTTATCTCTCTCTCTATTGACTGTCTTCACCTCTTTACGATAACTTCACTTATTATATGAATTAGGAATCAAGATCTATTCCCCAAATGATAGAACCAATTAGAGTGGGTGGAATTTCTTCAAGTTGAAATTTTATTGTTAGTGATGGTTGGGTATTCACCAAGCCTTCACATTATATTAGTAAGTCATCATAAACCCATTATTATACAAAAAAATTAGTTCATATGGAAGTCAGGTATGCCCACTCCTTTTTTACCTGAACATATTTTTCCATTGCCCTATTATCATATTGAGGGGGGTTGAAATGATGGTAAAAATCACTTGTGGTTACTTAACACTATGGAGAATCACCATAATTATTGTATTACTTGGTTATGGTTTTAATAATGAGCCTAATCTATTGCCTTATAATATATATAGTATTCTAGGTGCCCTAACTTATTAAATTCTATATAAATATATAACTTACTAGTGTTTTTATGCGTATTTTTTTTAATGATTTGAACTATCAATATCTTCAAATTGAAATTTATCTAGACATAGTATTGTTTTCATCAAGTGCAATGGCTTCAATGCCAATGATATTGGTTCATTAATCAACTCAAACCATTTGACAATTGAATGGACAAATTGACATTGTCTCTGGTTTGTCACTGATCCAAAAGCGAAGGTATTACTGATAAATCGGAAGTTAGTTTAATGTACTTTTTCATTGGATCGTTAAGAATGAAAAATACATAAACTTGTTATCTTGTTTGTTGAATATCAAATGTGACTTTTAATTTATTCTTATTAATGAATAAATAGATCAACCATTAATATTCAATGATACCAAAATAGAACGAAAAAACAGAAAGTGAGAAAGAGACAAGAGGTTGATAACGAGTTCACCAAATGTTGGCTACATCTTAGAACAAACTTCTAAGTGGAAGGACCTCTTTATTGCTCTTTAAATTCTCAAAGTTCTCTTACAAATGCTCTTTGTTGTTACATTACATGCTTCATGTCTTCTGTGTAATACCTCCTTGCTCATATTCATGCATGCACCATCAAAATCTCCTCAACAACATGAAGCATATGCTCAAAAACATTGAGAAAAGCCAAAATTTTACAAATTGCTCCTTCAAAACACTGCATCAAAAAAGTCTCCTACAAGCTCCAAAAATCCTAGTTCTTATAGTTTTCAAGGATCAGATGAGAATCAACTTCCCTCAAATATCTGGCCTCTTTTTGGAATCAATCCCCTTCAAATGGCCTAAAATCCTCGAAACATCCATTTTAGGGCATATCTCGGGTCAAAATCACTTATAGCAGTTAAAACCATTTTTTCTAAAACACGGTAAGCCCCCAAAAGGCAGAGTGTTACACTTTGCAGTCACATCAGGGGCCCATGGCCAAAATGCTGACATCCCAAGTGTATCATCAACCCCTTCTTGTTAGCTCCTAGTTTTTGGAAACTACATGAGATCAAGACTCATCCATGCCCTTGCGTTTCCAATTAGCCCTTAGATGTGATCTTGTAATGAAACCATGTGTTGGGGCTTAGCCTAACCCATGTGCCCTCACTTTGGATGTTGACCCCAAACTATATGAAAAGTGAGTTTTCATAAATTTGACTTTTAGCAGGCTGGTAATTGAACTTTTCCAAAGACTTGGAACTAGCCATGGGTCAGAGGTTCGAATACCATGGACCCCCAAATAATTTTACATGCCAACCAATAGTGAAATGCCACGTGGCTATGCAGGGCCATGGCACGCCAATCATTTAGTTAGGCCATTTGACTTTTGCCATAAATCGTTATGATGGAATGTACTACATGCAGATGTTTTGAGAAATGAATATATGGTGAATCGAAACACGATGAGGATGGTCACGATGGAATTGGTTTCATCCAATTCGAGAACTTTGATTTTAAGGCATTTTAAGGCACAGAGGAGCCTCTGGATCATTCCTCCCACTTTGGAAGCTTTTGGACAACAAAAAGTTTTATTTTACTCAGGTAAGAAGTGAGGTACAACCACCTCCCCATTTTTTCTGTATCATCCATCCTCTCTGGGATAATGATCACCTGACTAAACACAACAAACATAAAAACTGAGACATGCTCATTGTTTATCAGAGTAATCATTTCATTTATCTCACAATCATCTATATTCTTTGTGCACCACTGCAGCCTTCATACACTGCTTGAGAACCAACAACAATCTAATCAACAATACTAAATTATGCAAATGAAAATGACAAAACATGCCCTTTGAACATGAAACGATGTCAAATTATGCTGTTGAACATATAATTTGTACCTCAGGTGACACTTCCATGGCTATTTCCCAGCAGAAATATATGGAATCATATAATGTTTAGAATCACTAAATTCATGTTTTGTTACAGACATAAGTGTTAAACTTCTTCTTGCATTTACCATTATTTTTTAACTGCCCTGTAGCTGCTAAAGGACACCTCAGTTTCATGTTTGTTGTGATTAGTCAAGTGACATACTTAGTATTGTTGATTAGATTGTTGTTGTTCAGTGGTGTATGGCTGCAAAGTGTGACAAAGAATATAGATGATTGTGTGATAAATGAAATGATTACTTTGATAAACAATGATATCTCAGTTTTCATGTTTGTTGTGATTAGTCAGGTGATCATTATCCCAGCAGAGAGGATGGATGATACAGGACAAAGTGGGGAGGTTGTACCCTCACTTCTTACCTGAGTGAAAGAAAACTTTTGGTGGTCCAAAAGCTTCCAAAGTGGGGAGGAATGATCCAGGAGGCTCCCCAGGCTCAGAAAATGCTCAAAAATCAAAGTTCTCAGAATTGGATGAAACCAATTCCATCGTGACCATCTCATCGTGTTGATTCCAGCCATATATTCATTTCCTCAAAACAGACTCCAGATGTGAAAAATATCGCACGACAATCAGATTCTTCTATGGCAAAAGTCAATGGTCAACTCGCAAATGAATAAGTGCCACATGGCCCAGACATGGGAAGCCACGTGGAAGTTCACTACTGGTTGGCATGTAAAAATTATTTGGGGTTCCATGGGATTCGAACCTCTGACCCATGGCTAGCTCCAAGTCTTTGGAAAAGTTCAATTACCAACCTGCCAAAAGTCAAATTTATGAAAAAAACCCACTTTTCTATAGTTTTGGGGTCAAATATCCAAAGGAGGGCACAAGGGGGCTAGGGCTAAGCCCCAACACATGGTTTCATTACAAGATCACATCTAAGGGCTAATTCTGGGTGCACCCAAGGGCAGATTAGCCCGGATCCCATGGAAGGCGCCCCAAAACTAGGAGCTAACAGTTAAAGGGGTTGATGCATAGCACTTGGAGCGCTGGCACTTGGCCATGTGGCCCCATGTGACCTGGTAAAGGGGGCGCACACCCTGTCTTGGGGGCTTACTGTGTAGTTTTTAGAAAAAATGGGTTTTTAACTATACAGAAGTGATTTTTGACTGATATTATGCCCTGAAAATGGATGTTTTGAGGATTTTAGGCCATTTGAAGGGGATTTGATCCCAGAAAGAGGCCATATCTTGAGGTAAGTTGGGATTCCTCATATGAGCCTTGAAAACTATAAGAACCGGGCTTTTTGAAGCTTGTAGGAGACTTTTTGATGCAGGGTTTTGAAGGAGCAATTTGTAAATTTTGGCTTTTTCTCATGTTTTGAGAGGCGTTTTTTCTCATGTTGTTGAGAGGATTTTGATGGTGCATGCATGAATATGAGCAAGGAGGTATTACACAGAAGACATGAAGCATGTAATGTAACAACAAAGAGCATTGTAAGAGAACTTTGAGAATTTAAAGAGCAATAAAGAGGTCCTTCACTTAGAAGCGAGCCCGAAGATGTAGCCAACATTTGGTGAACTCTGTTATCAACCTCTTGTCTCTGTTTCTCTTTCTGTTTTTTTGTTCTATTCTCTTCATTTGCATCATGAATATTAATGGCTGATCTCTTTATACATTAATAAGAATCAAATAAAAGTCACATTTGATATTCCGCAACAACAAGATAACAAGTTTATGTATTTCGCATTCTTAATGATCTGATGAAAAAAGTACATTAAACTAACTTCCAATTTATCAGTAATACCTTCGCTTTTGGATCAGTGACAAACCAGAGACAATGTCAATTGTCCATTCAATTTCTGTCTAAACTAATTGAGTTGATTAACAACCCAATATCGCCATTGGCATTGAGGCTTGCATTGTAATTTGATGGAAAATACTACTTATAACGAGATAAATTTCACTAGATATATTGATAGTTCAAATCATGCTAAAAAAAAATTGTTTACAAAACACTAGTAAGTTGAGTATTTATATAGAATTTAATAAGTTGGGGCACCTAGAATACTATATATTATAAGGCAATGTTGACTAGGTCGGCTATTAAACCATAACCAAGTAATACAATAATTATGGTGATTCACCATAGTGTCAAGTAACCACAAGTGATTTTTACCATCATTTCAACCCCCCTCAATATGATAATAGGGCAATGGAAAAATATGTTCAGGTAAAAAAGGAGTGGGCATACCTGACTCAATATATGAACAATTTTTTTGTGATAATACAATGGGTTTATGATGACCCTACTCACTATAATGTGGAAGGGTTTATGAATACCCAACCATCATCAATACAAAATTTCTCAACTCTTGAAGAAATTCCACCACTTAATTGCTCATCATTTGGGGGAATATGATCTTGATCTATCCATATAATAAGGAAGTGTCGTAAAGAGGCATAAATACAAGAGAGATAGGGTATAAAAATGAGTGGGCATACCCAACTCAATGAACAATTATATGTAGCTGGAAGAATGGTGCCAACTCAAGACAAAAGTGGACCCAATAATTTGTTGGAAGAATGTTTCCATCAACTGCTCATCATCTAGGAGACTATGATACTGAACTACCCATCCAAAAAAGAAGTGTTGTAAGAAATACCTTGTATTAGAATCAACTCAGAGATGTTCATTCCCTGAAGGGAAGTGATCACTAAAATACATGTTTGTGGAAATAATGTTGCCATTGAACTACTCATCTGATGAAAAATGTTGTCACTACCCTACTCATCCAGTTTAGGAGGGTTGGAAGACATATCCCATGCCATACTTCACAATTTCTAGAAGAATAGTGTCATTGGTTTGTCCATTTGAAGAAGTGTCAAAAGGAACATCTTGTAAGAGAGAAGAGATCAAGGAATGGGCTAGGATAGTCACATATGTTTAGTATGGCATGCCCCAGGGTTGGATATATAAAGAAAGAAAGGATGATAAAAATAAAAGAAATATATTAATTTACATAGATTACCAAAATAGGTCAATAGGACTAGAAAATATATGTCACAATATCAATATGGGAATGTCAAAGGCAACCTCTAGGTGAAAAGAAAGGAAAATAAAGATAAGGATTACAAAAGGATAAACATAAGAAGTAAATTCTAGATAAAGAAACAAAGATAGGTACTACTTTATGCAAGAATAGAAGTATTGATATGCACCAACGACATGACAGGAGATAGGGTTTTTATTGTCAACCATCGTGAAGGATATGGAAGCGTTGAAGGAAACATCTAGGTGCAAAAAAATCAAAATAAGGATAAGGAGTACAAAAGGATAAACACAAGAATTAAACTCTAGATAAAGAAACAGAGACGGGTGCTACTTTATGCAAGAAGAGAAACATTAATCTTCACCAGAGATAGAAGAGGAACTAGGGATGTTATTTTCAACCATCGTGAAGGATACAAATATCAAGAATGTTATTTGGGAGAAGGAATTTAAACTATAATACAATGAAGTAGCTTATGTCCTTGACTGAGTGATGGGCGTATGCCTATTTTGAGGAAAGACCTAATTTTGGAGCACGCGCAATAGTTGGCAAGAAGGAAGCATGCAGAAAAAGAAGGAAAAACAGCATGCAAGAGGAAATGCCACGTGCGAGGAGGAAGAAAATCCTAACCATATTAGGGTTAGGGTTTTTGACAAAGGTTGTAATGGCTATAACCCTATAAAATAGTATAAATAAGAACCTACGAGTTCTAGGTTAGTGTTGAGTTGTTGTTCGATTAAGTAGTAGCAAAAGATTGTTGATAGTTGTGGTTAAAAGTTGTTGAGTTGTAGAAGAGTCGAGTAAGGTATATTTTGAGGGTTAGATCACAGGATAGGGAGCCTAGTGGGATATAGTCTACCTCTCAGAGGTTCCTTAATTTCAATAGGATTGTATGAGTGAATATGTAATGTGTGCGGCGCCATATTTTGCAGTAGACTAAATAAAAGAGAAGAAAAGCCAAATGTTTGTAGATGTAGCCCAGGAGAGGTTGAACCACGTAAAAACCTATTTTCTATGTGATGTTTTATTGAATTATTACTTCCTATTAATGATTATTTTATGAATGAATGATTAACTAGATGTATTAAAACACATGCATGAGCCTAAAGATGAATGAATCCTAGAAATACTTGAATTAATAACAAGATTAATGCATGAAAAGGATAGAATACACTCCCAGATTCCCACTCATTCCTAGATTGCAAACACCTAGATATTGCAGTCACCCACAGAGTTATATTAGGTGAGAATGTGTTGTGTGATCTACGCACAGTGTTTCCTTCTATTTTACCAGTAGGGTCGATAGTTTTAGAGGGTTTTTTTGGAAACATGTTCATATATGAACCTTGGTCAACCCAAGAAGAGCAAAGAAGTCAGAGATCTAAGTCAACAAATGGTTATATTGCTGGTTGGAACTACATGGGATTGAGTGGAAAGGATTCGTGGAAGAAATGTGGAGAATGAAGGTATAGAAGGGAATGTTCAGGCCATGGAATCCAACGAAGGCAGAGATCAAAATATGGTTGAAAACAAAGGAAATTGAGTTTGCACAGAAGGATAATAGAAACCCTAAGTTAATACCATGCAAATATCTGGACAAATATGTGTTTAGCAACCTGCATGGGGTATTTTTTTGTGATTTCCCAAATTTGTTTCAAGAGTGGTTATTGAGGTTAAAATAAAACCACCCAAAAAATTGAATTAGACAATTGGAATGGAATCTTGTGGATATCGTGCAGTTACAACAAGTTAATAAAAAATTTACTCTCGTAGTATATTTTTGGTTAGACAATATTGTAGCAGGGTATATCATTGAATTTGCAGTAGATACAACAAATTCTTACACTACAACAGAGAAGGATTTTCTAAAGGGACCCAGAGGTAGGTACATCAAATCAATGTATACTTCAATCAAGATTTATTGTATAACAAAAACGGTGTGATTACCATGGAATGAGACAACTAGATTTCCATGCATGCATGGGGAGGAGGGGAAGCAATGATAGGAGGATAAGAAATAGAGGAAGAGATGGATAAAGGGAAAGAAGAAGTAGGCCATGGAACCAATCATGATGGAGGAAGATCATATAAAGTAGATAATGGAAAAATATGTAAGGCATAATTAGATTACCCTACCAATATAAGATGAATAATAAGAAAGAGATTAAGTAGGCGATAGAGAAGTTGAAGCCCGATGAAGAGGATCTCGGGGTTGTGGATCAAATTGAGGAAATGTTGTGCGCAACATATGAAAGAGGAAAACAAGGAGGTCTAAGGGTAGGAGCGAGAAGGCAAAATCCAATCCAGATCACATTTAGTGTGGAACCTACAACCCATGTGCGACCTTAACAGCGAGAGATAACACCACCATTCGGCAACTAAATTTTAGTGAAAGAAAGACAATAGGAAATGAATCCAAACAAGGAGCAATATTTGGAGGAGCCAGTTCAAGAAATAACAGTCAAATATCTACATCGTATGGAGGTAGTAGTTTGACACAGTTTAAGTTGGCATGACATGATCCCATGATTAGGTTACCAGAATTTTGGGGAGAGGCATTAGAGGACCCTTAAAAGCACTTGTTCATCTATGAAAAGATGTGGGAAGAAAATCAAAACATAGATGAGAATACAAAACTAGCATTTATCTATCATGCTAAATTTATGCATTGGATTGGTACATGAGCCTGAATGTAAATAGTCCATAAGGAGTAACAAAGACTATTACGGATGTGAAAAAAATATTGATAAGCAATTTGAAGCTCGGCTCAAAATACTAGTATATGAATGAAATGATTAAAATCATGTAGAAACTAGGTGAGTTTGTTTGGAAGATTGATCATAGGTTTAAGTGTCTCAAATTTAAGTTTAAATATGCCATGACTGAAATGCAACATAAACATCTCTTTGTTAATTCACTACTACCACATTTAAAATACCCATTAAGAAAATGGGGTTCCAAGCTTCGGTAGGATCTGTAGGAAGATTTGCAACTGGAAGAGAACCAATAGAAGAAGAAAGATCCAACAATAGAGGAGTTGAAGAAGGATGATCGAAGAACATAACATTTCATCTTAACCAAAATAAGGCCCGAAGAGAAAAGAGAAGTTTTTGGTGTACCACATGTACAAAACAAAGGCGACACGAAAGAACAAATTTCCAACTTTAAGGTGCAATACATGGAACTAGGGTACCAAATTCTTCCTTATGAAGAACGTGTGTGAGATTTAGCCAAACACATGGGAATGATCCATATCATTGTCAATGATCTTGAGGAAGTATAATATAGTACCTAAAATCTCATACTATAATTTTTGAAAGTCGATTGAACCCATGATGATATGGATTGTAGGACAATGGAGTTGATGAGAGAAAAGGACTTGAATACTTATAGGGTGCAAGAAATTATCCTGAGGACAAGTTGCACGAGTTAAACCGGTACCACAACCATTACAATAATCTGGAGAAAACAATATAACAATGAGAAACACAATACAACAACTTGCATCCGCAGTATAACCCCTACCGATATGTCGGTACCTCGGTCCTGGCGTACATAGAGATAAAGGTGGATACATAGGTGGAGGAAAGAGGAAGAGGAGGATTTGGATGAGGGAGAGGACTAGAAGTGTGCCACAACTTCCAACAAACAAGACATTATACAATGGAGTGTCACTTCCACCGGCGACATGTAAGTATTGTTGCTTGATGAACCATGACATAAAAAGTTATCCAACACTCTTGGGAAACATCCCGAAAAAGGGAACTAGAAAAACTAGAATTTCCAATGGATCTCTACAAAAGCCATGGATGATGGGAGAAAAATCAATAAAGTCACTCTAGGAGGATCGAAAGCGGGGATCCGGACATAGTAAAAACAAGATATAGCACAACACGATGGGTTAAGAAATGCTAGATCACAAAACAAGTTTGATGCATGAAAAGGAAAGGAAACATTCAAGGAGTCTAGACAAAAGTTTCACCGAAAAATGTTGCATCTACATTAGTCATGCAACAAACCCATAACTCACGATATGCAGAATTCCCTCCTCGATGGACCACACCCGATTGAAACTACGATACGTTAGATCCAAGTAAAGCATAAAAGCTTTTTCAATCCTGTGTTAATTTATTGACGGATCCATCATCTTTTAAAATCTTACAAAATATGCTAGAAAAGATGTAACCTGAGGAGGAAAAATTTAGAGCATAAAATAGTGATCATCTCCATCACGAGAAGAAGGACAAGCCTTGAGAGAAATCAAGCCAGAGATGCCAACATTGGAGATTTTAATATGGGTGATATCATACTAGATTTAAGCTCACATTAAATATTTTACCTGAAGAATACATGGCGGTGTATGGGAGAACCCACGGCCCAGGCTATTCACCTGTCTAGATAAAATTATAAAATCAACCTGAGTTTTATCAATTGGAAGGCTTAAAGGTGTGGTAGTATATTTGGATGGAGTGCACACTATATGGTGAACTTTGAGTAATAGAGATAGTATATGACACAACACCTTACACAATATTGCTTGGACTAGATTGGACATTTGATAACTAGGATATAGTCAACCTGAAGACAAGGAAAATAATGTTTGAATCAAGTGAATAGATTCATTACACCATTGAATCCATCGAGAAGGAGAAATTTTGTAAAACCCACTTGTTTGGATATGGAGGAAATAAACCAACTATATAGAACCATCGCACGAGAAGAGGATGCGTTAACCCAACTTAGGACAAAGATTTTCGGCTAGAGAAGCATTACATCATTTGATTTTGACTAATACATAGGTTAGGAGAATTGACAACAGAGGTTATATGAAGTTTACACAAGGAGGTGCCTGAGAATAGATCGTGTAGTAAGATGGGTTGGTAGAGAGATAAGAGAACCTCCGGTTTTCATGGGTTAAATGACTAGGAATTTTTGAAAAACTATGAAGAAAAAGTATTATAAAAATCATAGGCTCTTAGCCTAGATATGGCACTTCCAGGCCACACCCGCAATATGGTGGGGTGCACACAAAAAACAATTTAGGGTACCAATTTCAATGACTCTTGTGCATTAGATTTGGCACATAGCAAGGGAGAAATAAAATGCATAGGTATGATGGACATGGAACACCGGTTGAAAATTGACAACAGAGGTTATATGAAGTTTACACAAGGAGGTGCACAAGAATAGACTCCACAGTAAGATGGGTTGGTAGAGAGATAAGAGAACCTCCCAGTTTTCATGGGTTAAATGACCTAGAGGAATTTTTGAAAAACTATGAAGAGGAAGTATTATAAAATCATAGGCTCTTAGCCCTAGATATGGCACTCAAGGCCACACCCACAATATGGTGGGGTGCACACAAAGAAACCATTTAGGACTGGTACCAATTTCAATGACTACTGTGCATTAGATTTGGCACATAGCAAGGGAGAAATAAAATGCATAGGTATGATGGACATGGAACACCAGTTGACACTTAGAGAAGTGTAAGGCATAATGAAGGATGACACCACCAGAGGAATGGCCTCATCACTTTATCCATATATTGGAAGAAATTCCAGGAAACTGGTATCTAGACCAGGAGATGTGCAAAGGTACAACAGAGTGGACAGGCTTACAACAAAATTTCGTAGTAACCTTCTCATTTGAACACAAGAACCCCAAAATGGATTCAACACTTAAGTTGATACATGGAATGATATTTACCAATGAATGAGAAGTTGAAATCATGACATAATATCAACAACAAAATGGATAGACAATCAAAGAGTTACTCTCATGCTATCATGTGGAAGAGGAACCACTAGTTGAAGATGATCCACGCAACATTCAGATTACAGATATTGAAGGAGAAAGATAGGTGGAAGGTCTATATTTGGATTTAGAAGTATTCATTGCACCAATCAAAGTTAAGAAAGTAAACATTGGGATGAATGACAATTCTAAAATGGCAAGTATTGGAGACTGTTGGGATGAGAAAACAATAGAAATAATAACATAGTTACTGCAAGAATACAATGACTTGTTTCCAACAACCTTTAAATAGATGAAAGGCATAGAAAGGGAGCTTGGTGAAATGAATATACCTTTCAAAACTAAGGCTAGACCTGACAGGAAAAGACCCTACAGACCAAATCAAGTATATAAGTAGAAAGTGAAAGAAAAAATTGATAGAATGTTGGAAGTTGGTATCATAGAACTAGTAGAGGAATCTGAATGGATAAGTCCTATGGTAGTCCAAGAAAAGAAACAAGGGGGACAAGGATTTGTGTGGATCTGAGGAAACTTAATGATTCTTTCTTACATGACCATTTCCCTACCCCTTTTACAAATGAGGTATTAGAGAATGTGGGAGGCTAGGAAGCATATTCATTTACAGATGGATTCTCAAGATACCATCAGATCAAGATAACTCTATAAGACAGGTGTAAGAATAATTTTCCTACATAATGGGGATCCTAGCAATATACAGTCATGCCATTCGGGCTGAAGAATGCACCAACCATAATTTCAAGAGTAGACATAGTTGCTTTTAAGGAATTCGTACATCATTTTTTAGAAGTATATTTGGATGAGTAGACAGTATATAGTCTATTAAAGGACCATGTAGAAGTGTTAAGACTCATGTTGAAAAGATGCAGGCAATGTCAGATCTCATTGAATATCAAGAAATGCATTTTTGGGACACCTTTTGGAATATTGTTGGGACATATAGTGTGTAAACAAGGTTTACTAGTGGACCCTGCTAAGATTGCAGTCATTGTAAATTTACCACCACCAAAGTCAGTGCGCCAATCAAGAGAAAAATTGGGACATACAGGCTATTACAAGAAGTTCATAAAGGGGTATGTGCAGTTTACTGCACTAGTGGAAAAATTGTTAAAGAAGGACACCAGATTTTAGTGGAATGAGGACTGTCAACAAGGATTGGACACCTTAAAAGAAAATATGGTCACAACACCTATCCTAGTATTCCCGGACTAGGAAAAGACATTTCATGTGCATGTATATTCCTCAGCCATAAAACTTGGAGGAATTATGGTGAAACTAGGAGCACGGGACTTAGACCATTCTATATCCTTTGCAAGTAGAAAGTTTTCAGAATCAGAGTATAATTAAAACACCACAGAAAGAGAAGGCCTAGCCATGGTATATGTACTTCACAAATTCAAGCAGTATTTAATGGGTGAACACTTTAAATGTTCACATACCATTTTTCCCTCAAATATCTAGTCAACAAGATAGTGTTGGGGGGGAGGATATGTAGATGGCTATTCTTATTCCAAGAATTTGATTTCAAAGTGATAGTCAAATGAGGGAAGGTAAATGCATGACCTGATCACCTGTCAAGGGTAACTAATGGAGAAGAACCTACCAACCTAGAAGACAACTTGCATTATCAACAAATATTTTCAGTATAGGTAGTTGATGAATATTTCACTGATATTATCGAATTATTAAGTATAGGGGTTGAACCACAAGACTTTAGCACTGTGTAGAAGAAAATTTTGGTAGTCAAAGCTACAGACTGTCTACTTATTTCAGGACATTTATACAAAATCGGTGTAGATAGCATTATGAGAAGGTGTGTATTGGAACATGAAAGGCCCAAAATTTTGGTAGAAGTTCGTGAAGGTATAGTTGGAGGACACTATGTAGGAAAAGTTTTCACATAGAAGGTATTGCATTCAGGATTATGGTGGCCAACAATCCATAAATATGGCAAGGAATATTTACAGAAATGTGATGTTTTTCATAGGGTTGGAAAACCTAACATAAGGGATGAGATGCCTCTGAGACCACAAGTGACTCTGCAGATATTTGACAAATGGGAAATAGACTTTGTTGGATCAGTCAATCCACTAGAAAAAATGTCAGGAGCTAGATATATCATTAATGTAACTGAATACTTAACAAGATGGGCAGAAGAAGCACCAGTCAAAGACTGTAGTGTAGAGACAACATCACACTTCTTGTTTGAGCAAGTGATCACTAGATTTGGATCTCCCAGGATTCTGATGAGTGACTAGGGCACTCATTTTATCAATGATACCATTAGAGATATGACTAAGGATTTTTAATTCTATCACCGGTAGAGTACACCATATCATCCTCGAGAAAATGGAACAATAGAAGCTTTCAATGAGATCCTGGAAAATGCTCTGATTAAAATCTATAATGTCAACAGGCATGATTGGGACTTGAAGATACTGATAATACTATGGGCATATAGGACCACATGTAAGAAGTTGATAGAACATACACCATTTAGACTGGTGTAGGGTTAGGAAGCAATAGTGTAACATCCCGCTCTAGCGCACTGATAACACTTATTATTTGAGGACACTTGCTCGCAAGTGATCTGGACCC
>SNQJ01S0076772.1:80788-93431 GCA_010110895.2 Picea sitchensis
CTATTACCATTATCTGTTTTATCTAATATTATTCCATCATGATTGGGTCCATGGCCTCCTTCTTCTTTCCCTTATTCATCCCTTCCTCCATCTCTCCACCTCTTGTCAGTTCTTTCCCCTTTCCGCCATGCGCACAGGGAAGTTTAGCTATTTGATTCCATAGTCATCACACTATTGTTATACACTAAAATTTTGATTGAAGTATACAATGATCTAATATACGTACCTCTAGGTCCTTTTAGAAACTCATGCTCTGCTGCACTGTAAGACTTCATTGTATCTACTGCAAATTCGGTGATAAATCCTGCAACAATAATGTCTAACTAAAAATATACTACGTGCGTAAATTTGTTGTAACTGCACGATCTCCACAAGATTCCACTCGAGGTGTTTGATTTTATTTATAGGGTGGTTTTATTTTAAACTCAGTAGCCACTCTTGAAACACATGTGTAAAATCACAGAAGAATACCTCATGCAAGTCGCTAAACACATATTTATCAAGATATTTGAGTGGTGTTATATTAGGGTTTATATTATCCTTCTGTGTAAACTCAAGTTCCTTTGTTTTTAACCATCTTTCAATCTCTGCCTTCATTAGATTCCATGGTCTGAACATTCCTTTTTGTATCTTCATCCTCTGCATGATTCTTCTATGAATCCCATTCACTCAATCCCATGCAGTTCTAGTTGATAACAAAATCATTTGTTGGTTATTAATCTCTCTATCTACTTCTTGGGTTGACCCAGGTTCAGATCTGAACAGGTTTGCAACAAAAACCTCTAAAACTATCATCCTGCCTGGTAAACCAGAAGGAAACACAACGCACAGGATGTACTGCATGTTCTCACCCGAGATAGTTATATGGGTGACTACAATGCTTAGGTGCTTGGAATCTAGGAAAGAGTTTGGATTTGGGATTATAATTGATCTTCTTTAGGCCTTGATATGATTACTTTCTATTATTCCTAAGATTAATTCATTTGTTAAGCCTATGCATGCATTCTAATAGATCTAACTAAATCATTCATTTATCCATTCATGATCTAACTAATGATAGAATGTAAATATGTAATAAACAAGACACATAACACATATTTTACCATGGTTCACCCCCTCTTGGGATACATCCACAAAGATATGGCTTCTTAGGCTCTTTTATTAGGTTTGCTAAGAAATATTGCATTGCATGGACTATATCTCCAATCATAAAATCATTAAAAAGGTTCAAAAACCTTTGTGAGGAAGACTAGATCACACCAGGCTCCTCAGCCCATGATCTAACCCTTAAGATATAGCTACTTTACTCTTTCTACAACTCAACAACTTACCAAAAATATATCATAACTACAATAGTCAAATTGAACTAGTATCTGAACTAATCATAGCCAACAAGAACAACTTCAAACCAAAATCGATAGCGAACCAACCAACAACTAATCACGAACCCTGACCTAGACCTCCTAGGTTCTTATCTATACCAATTTAAAAGATTTTTAGTTGTTAATTTCTCTTACCAAAACTCTAAACCTAACATGGTTAGGTTTTCCTGCCTGTGTGACTTGCATACTTTCCTTCTTTGCATGTGACTTTCCCTCAGACCTGCTGATTTTATTTCTAGTTATTCTTCTCCAAAATTGGGTTTTACCTTCCAAAACTAGACCTTACCTCCAAATAGGCCTATGCCTAACAAGCCCACAACACTTACATGTGGCTCATCTCAAGCCACCTAGGTAGTGCACACTCCCTGAATAGCCTCTTCCAGGCTGTGGAACTTGTCAGCAACTTCCCTTCCTCTTGCCTTGACCTGCACGACTTTTCCTATGAGTGATTCCATTGTTTTCTCTATGATCTCCTCCTGTATCAATGTTGCACCTTCTATCTGTGCCTGTGCCATGTTTTTCTTTTCCTACTTCAACTGTGCAATCATCTGCGTTGCTTTCTCTATAAGTGGTTCCACTTGCACTTATCTTTCCTTCTTCAGAATTTGTGTTGCTTTCAACTCTGTCTGCAGCTTCTTCATGTCCTGGGTACCGTTGAAGTGCTATGTGATGCTCATTGTTTTCTATCTTTGTTTGATCTCTTGCATTGCTGCACTCAATCTTTCCTCTTCTTGGTCCCACTGTTGGACCTACTCATCCTCTTCCAGAGTTGTCCAGAGTTGCATGGATCCATTGAACAATTCTTCTGTTACACTTACTTATTTCTCAATTTCTTCCATTTGGAGTGCAACTTCTTCTTTCCTCTTCTCTCGGTCCTTAGGAGGAGTCATGGGATTGAGCCTTTCCTTTAGTTCCTTGATCTCTTGTCTGTATTGATTGACCGTTTGTTCAATGAGGTTGATTTTCTCCTCTGCATTTCTCTTTGCTGCTTGTGCATTGTTTGGGATGTGATTATACACTTCTATCAATCCCTACTCCAACTTGTCTGTGCATTCTTTTTCCTCCTTTCTTTTGAGCTTGACCTTCTCAACTACCAATTCCAAGGAATCCCTGCCATTCTTTGTTTGTTTCAACTCCTCCACATCTATCTTTATGTGCAAATACACTTCATGCATGACGTTGAATTGAAGCTCGTATAATGCCTTGGTTGGTATCCTTGCTTGTTCCAACTCAACCTGCACCAAATCCTTCAGTTGTGTCTGGGATACACCTTCGTCCATTTGCAGCATGTCTGATGTGATTTGGAAGTTTGGACTCACCTGCGCTATGGTTTGGATGATGTCTTGTTCACTCGACACGGTCCTTGCCTCTACCTATGTTGTTTTAGGGAAGGGTTTTGTTCCTCTTTTAGGTCTTTGCACTGCCTATATTCCTTCCAAGACCTGCCTTATATTTTCTAGCTCATTTTGTATTCTTCCAAGTTGGTGTTGAGATTCTTCAAAGTCCTTAGCTACATAATATTGTACTTGTTCTATGACGAGGTCGACATTGTCCTCAGTGATTGTATACTTCAACAACTATTTATGTGCCTTGAACTTCTTGTGCGAACCTCATGTTTTTATGATTGGCCACTTGGGTGGCCTGGTTTCTTGCAGGGTGGCTTCCGATGGGTTTTCTTGTGTCATTATGTCCCCCACTCCTTGTTCTCCTTGTGCTGGGGTAGTGTCATTTTTTCCTGCCTGCACATCCTTCTTTGGCGCACTCCCCTTCTTCTGTTGTGTTGGCTTTTGACTAGGCTTCCACTTTTTAGGTGCAACGCTATCTTCTACAGGTGTCTTAGATCCCCTTGCTTCTACCTCTTTTCCCATAGGCACATCCCTAGTAATCACTGGGATCTTCCAGTCGTCTTGCCAATCTCGCATTTCCATTTCAACTTCCTCTGCCTTGATGTCATACTGAAGTGCAACCATTCCTTGTATAGATCCTTGCATGCCTATATCCACATATTATGTCGTGTTTCTCTAAATATTTCTATGTCGTGGTACTGTGTGGTGAATTTTGGCATGATCCTCTAGGTGTTAGCTATACTGCCTTGGATTTTGCTTAGGTACCATGAAAAGGTACTTGCATTACCACTTCTTCTCTTGGGGTTTGACGTGATCCCCATTGATGTATACTGCATTACGTGACAACGACCTGTTCTGTCAAAAAAGTATGAGTATGGAGGTTCCCACCACCTGACCAATGCTATCAAGATCAAGAACCATGAATAGTGAAATTTTATCCCTAAGTCCTATGCGTCTTTCAGTCATTGAGGAATAGGTTCAACAGGTTGGGGTCCCAACTAAGCATGGTGCCATTAGAAAACTAGGATGCATCCATGAAAACGCCTGTAGGGAATTCCTCCTTGCGACACTTCCTTAACGACTTGCAAGCCATGATTTTTATGGCCATCCTAGTGCCTATGTTGCTGATTCTTTTTATTATGATCCCGTGCTAGCTCCTCTCTGTGCCGTATGTTTTATTCATTTCCTTGGAAAGATCCTTCTCCTTTGTCTTTTCATCTAGGTACTGCATGACACTGTCTCCCATTGATGACATACATGTGATGAACACGATCAATTCCATGTCAATGGAGATGGGTTCCTCCATCTATAGGAATCCTCCATGGAGGACTGCCATTAACTTATTCACACAATTATTTACCTCTTTTTCCCTACCAAAGTGGGAAATCTCTACTAAGTTTAGGATCCCTGTGTTCGCCAGGCTTGTTGCCCATTGTTTTGGTTGCATCATGGGATCACCAAATGGAGCTATAACTATAATGTCCATGTAAACTTGCTGCGCAAATTCTTGAAATTTTCGAGCATCGACCACATTGTGGTCCAAATACTTTAGCCTTTCCACGCAACCCAAAAGTGTTGGCATGGCTTGCACTCCCTCTCGGATGTGCAATAGTACGATTGCTACGTCGGGTTGCTTGTGTTAGCACTCTGTAAAATGTTTCGAATGATAAAAAAAACTACAGAGGTAACCTACAAACCAACTTTAGAGCTGGGTACTAGCTTGCTCAGCTCAGAGAGGGCTCTCTCATGTCAGTTGGTATTTCTTTGACAATCAATGGCTAGATTTTTTTTGTTTTGGGGGGTTTTTGTAATTCTGTTGGCAAGGAAGAGGAGGGGCACTTAGGGCCATGGAGTCAAAATTATGAAAATGAATGGAAACATTGGCTGGCCAGTAGAACTCTCCAGAGAATAAAGGCTAAATGAGGCGATGAATATTAGTTATAATTTGTAACTTGCAGATAGTAAGGAGAAAGGAGAAAACAAGTAACTTCATCAAAGCATTTACGAAATGAATTCTAAATTAGTTATGAAGAACTTAACACAATTTAAATTGCTTAAGCCAAGAGCATCACAAGATGAATTCTGGGCTTTTAAACTATCCAATTTAAATAGAAGACAGTGTAAATGGAATCAAAGAACACGAGGAATACATACAATGAGAGAAGACAAACTCATATCACCACCATTAGAATCTTTTCATAGATACTTCAAAATATTTTTCATATGTATTCAATTCAGGTCCATAAAATTACAATACAGTTCAGAACAACCATAATTTGTGCCCTTGAAATTCTACCAACCTTAATACATTTGTAACTTCTCATACTTATACAATTCGAGTTCCTTTAGTGAGAAACCAATTACAATCACTAAACTGAAATGTTTCAGCTTCTAAAACTGAGTACAATGATTACAAGTGACAATTTTGGTATGAGAACAGACTATAATGATTAACAGAAAAATGTTTCATGATCCAACTGTCGATTCCTATTATGCTTCATCTCCTTCCTCTGCCACATTCTCTTTGAAATGTCACTTGTACTCTTTCAAATCTAATTTCATTTATCCATATTCTCCTTAAATATTTGGGAATAATACATTTGAATAAAAATAATTCCCAAATATTTTTTATCCTGTAGAATTAAATTTTCATATTTTAATTCATGCCTGTGGTTTTGAAAATCCATTTATTGCTTGCTTCCTGTGGTTTTGAAAACCATGTCTTTTTTTTCCCAACTTACCATTTCATTGTGAAAACCATTTACTGGTTTGTTTCCCATGGTTTTGAAAACCATGTCTTGATTACCATATTTGGTAAAACATTTTTAATCCTCTTCTTTTACTTATGTAAAACCTTTGGATAAATAATTATCCAAATATTCCTTTCATGTGCATCTTCCCATTTAAAAATATTTACTTCTCTGCTGTAAAATTCAATTTTCACCTCTATGAAATTCTTCCACCGGGAGGAAGATTTTTTTTGGAAATTCCATGATTAGTATTGAAACGCACATAAATATGCCACACATAAACCATATATTAAATGTTTTCCATGGTATTTTGGGCTTGGGAGGAGTATTTTTAACCCACACCACTTTTACCCCTGAAATGTATGTGCATCCTCCATCCACCCTTTGAATTTTCCGCTTAGTTTGAGATTCGTGCCCCTGATTTGACGTGAGGTCATGTATTAAATATTGGGTTAAATATTAATATAAATATTTTAATATAAAAATATTTATATTAATAATAATAAACCCTTTTTCATTTTTCTAAGGACTTTGGGCATATGAGGCTTATCACATGACTTTGTGGATAAGATAAGGGTGCTTAAGCTTAATAAAAGGAATATTTTTAATTTTCAATGGGAATATCATAATAAGGGTAAAAATGAATGAAGTGATGGAACTAGGCGATTTCGATAAGCATTAAAGCTAGATATAGGTTTGGGATATTTGCCAATTTTTTACTCATGGAGGACATGACTATTTTGGCCGATCAGTCGAGTGAAGGATTTAGGTGATGGGAGCTTGATGGAGTTGGTGAAAAAGTTTTGAAATATGAGTGGAAAGATAGCACAAGGAAAAGATGCTTTGAAAAAATTAATGCAAATTTGCATGTGATAACATTGGTTCCAATGGGAATGCTATCCTCCCAGTGAGGTAGCAAAGAAATCGTAGAACCAATGCCTGATCCATTGGGATTCTCCCAAAACATGTGTGTGTACCCTTCTTCGACTTGTCACCAATGTCCGCTAAAAACCAAATTCTGCACACTACTCTCAATTGGAGTTTGAACACTTAATACACCGCTAAAATATGGACTATACACACTACTAAAAATCCAAACTAAAAAATGCTTGACCGACAAGCTTATTCGCACCTACCTACCCCAACTGCCAGTCAACTGAAATCATAATGCCAATGAAACCATGCAAGCATTGTATCCACTATTTTTTTTTATTTTCACATGCTTTCTCCAAAGCATGTTTACTGATAATTCATTCAAGAATTTACCTATAAATTCACATCTCAAAATATTAAAAACAATGTGACTGTTTACTTCATCCAACGAAACTATAAATGGATCCTCTAAAACATGCATAAAGCAACCATCATGTTTCACCTCTTTCACTGAATTCTTGTTTTCATGTGATTTAACCTGTTGATTGCCACCAAGAGGCTAAACAATCTGTTGAGACTGTTGGAAATGACAATATTCTAAATCATAAGACAGTGTTGGCTGAAATGAAACCCCTGATGGAAAGCAATCCATATCTAACATTGGCATTGATTGACCATCATCTTTATTTCCAAGATGGTAGCTGAGCATAGGATGCAAATATGAATTGAAATAACCTCCCATGTAATCAACAACACAGTCATCAAATGCATGAGAAGGTTGTTGTTTTCCTTACTGATAACAATTTTCTCATGTAAAACAATGTCACTGTGAATGCAGTCAGAATTCTTTGCTTCCTCTGTTATCTCATGATTTACTTTCAACAATTCAAAGGAAGAAAAGCATAATGGAATATACTTTTCATTTGCAAGTCCACTGCTTTCTTCATATTCAACATCATGCCTGGAGGATTTCTAATTTGAAACATTATAAACATTTTTCTTCAACAATTTGAAAGAAGAAAAAAACAATGGCAAGGATTTTTCACCTGATTCAAAACCTTCTTCATTTTCTTCACAGCTGTCATATGCACATTTTTCAATTTCTTTGGATTTCTGAACACACTCATTTTCAAATTCATCTTTGACCAATGGTTTCAATTTTGAACTGACAAGACCTTCTACATAACAAGTAACAAGGTCATGAAACACATGAGTTGCTGCAATTTCTTGTCAATTTTCTCTAGTGAATCAATGTGATTTGGCATCAACACACATTCCTTTTCTTCAATGGTGATCTTAGAATTTTCTTTCAACAATTTAAATGAATAAAAGAATAAAGGTAAAACATTTCCTTCAGCTGATTCAATACTTTCTTCTTTGTAACTATGATATGTAGGCTAATTTCTCTCGTTATGCTGCTGAAAAGGAACTTTTTCTGATAGAGAACATGCAACTGGTTGTTCTAGGAATTCAACATCATAATCATCATCATATTCATCATATATAGGAAAATCAACAACATATGCAATGTCATCTAACAAGGAAAATCTTGGAACATCAACCTGCTCTTCAACAAGCTGATTTGAAAATTCATCTTCTTGATTGTCTACAAATGAATACATAAAACAATCAGCCCCATGCTTATCATGGGATGGATCAGAAGCTAAATTAGCGCCTTCTCTTTTAATAAGTGGAATATAATCTTTTGAAAAATCATTAGCATTTGAAACTTCAAGATGGCATATGATATTATTAACTCTTCGTTCAAGATTCAAATCAACTATTTTATGTTAATATTCATTGTCATGTTCTTTAGCATCCAAATCCTCATTTCGAATCTCTTTACATGCTTGGATATTGTGTTGAATMTCCTAAGCATCATTAAACATTTGATGTAAGGACTTAGGTCTTCTTTCCATCARGAGGAAAKACAAATATGGGTGAAGAGTTGTTGTATATTGGAGCATGGAAACATCAGTGGGTTGAATTTCTTTGGGAAAATTGTAATAAATACTGGAAAMATTTATACAGAATGTAGAAATAGCTTCATTKCTCTTCCTTTTCAAGGTATAGAACTATGTAAGTTGTAGATCCAAATATTTCTTCTTGCTCCAAAAATTCAAAAATACATTCTTCAATTCCTCCCATAAGCTAATTGTCTCTCGATGCAAGTGTTTAAACCAGTCTTTGGTATCCCCTTTCAAGGATTGAGAGAAGGCCCTTATTCAAACATAATCATGATCAATATCAAAAAAATCTATAAAATGTTCAAAATCTTGGATGTGTTTTTCAGTTGTGATAGCATCAGGTTCTCCATCAAACACAAGTAGGTACTCATAGTGCTTTGGAGGAAAATCATGAAGGATGTGAGGTAATTTTAAGGGTTTGTATCTATGCTGAATCTTGGAGGGTGTTGGATAAAGTACAGGAGGTGAAATATCAGCCTTGGTTTCATGAGGCTCATCAACTTGGTTATGGTCATCACATGGCTCAGATGGAAAATTTTGATCAAAATCATTGATACAGTGAGGATATGTAAGTACAACTTTAAGAGGAGGATATACAATTGCAATATTCTCATGATCATCATTTGAATGCAACAGGTAAAGAAAAATTTGTTTAGCATGTTCAGGAAAGGACAAAAGGTAATTAATAACAAAAAATATTTTGTATTGGAAAAAACTCAAATTTAGGTACTTGGTTTCTCCCATGATGTCCTTTCATACCTCTGTCAAGGGATCTCATATTCCAGTGGAGTCTCTTAATCTCATTTGAAGCTTGAGTGGAGTCGCCAATAAAATCTTCAGGCTATTGAGTCTTTGGACAATGGAGTCGCCATGAAAATTTTGAATTCTAGATTCTTGAAAATGGAGTCGCTAAGTGAATGATGTACAACCTTTCTGTGTCTAAATATTTTTCACCATCAATACTCATATATGAACTTTGTTGTTTCTCCCAGAGAATATTTCACCTTCGTTCCCTGAAAACAACGTCGGAATGTTAACACTCTGTAAATTTGTTTGGTTGATAAAACAAATGACATAGGTAACCTACAAACCAACTTTAGAGTTGGGTAATAGCTTGCTTATCTCAGAGAGAGCTCTCTCCTGTCACTTGGTATTTCTTTGAAAATCAATGGCTATATTTTGTTTGTTTTTTTTTGGGGGGGGGTTGTAATTCTTCTGGAGGGGAGGGACACTTAGGGCTATGGAGTCAAAATTCTGAAAATGAATGAAAACATTGACTGACCAGTAGAAATCTATAGAGGATAAAGGCTAAATGAGGGGATGAATCTAAGTTATAATTTGTAATTTTCAAAGTGTAAGGAGAAAGGAGAAAACAAGTAACTGCATCAGAGCATTTACAAAATGAATTATGAATTAGTTATGAACAACTTAACACAGTTTAATTTTCTTAAGCCAAGAGCATCACAAGATGAATTCTGGGTTTTTAAACTATCCAATTTAAATAGAAGACAATGTAAATGCAATTAAAGAACACAAGAAATACATACAATGAGAGAAGACAAAACTCATATCACCACCATTAGAATATTTTCATAGAGACTTCAAAATCTTCTGCATATGTATTCAATTCAACTCCATAAAATTACAATAGAGTTCAGAACAACCAGAATTTGTTCCCTTGCACTTATGCCAACATTAATACTTATACAATTCGAGTTCCTTAGTTAGAAACCGATTACAATAGTTGAACTAAAACGTTTTAGCTTCTAAAACTGCATACAATGATTACAAATGACAGTTTTGGTATGAGAACCGACTATAATGATTAACAAAAAAAKGTTTCATGATCCAACTGTCGATTCCTCTGACGCTTCAACTCCTTTCTCTTCCACATTCTCTTTGAAATGTCACTTGTACTCTTTCAAATCTAATTTCATTTATCCATATTCTCCTCAAATATTTGGGAATAATATATTTGAATAAAAATAATTCCCAAATATTTTTTATCCCGTAGAATTAAATTTCCATATTTTAATTCGTTCCCGTGGTTTTGAAAATTCATTTATTGCTTTCTTCCCGTGGTTTTGAAAACCATTCCTTGTTTTGCCCAATTTACCATTTCACTGTGAAAACCATTTACTAGTTTGTTTCCCATGGTTTTAAAAACCATGTCTTGGTTACCATATTTGGTAAAACAATTTTAATTCTCTTCTTTTACTTCTGTAAAAAACTTTGGATAAACAATTATCAAAATATATCTTTCACGCGCATCTTCCCATTTAAAAATATTTACTTCTCTGCTGAAAAATTCAATTTTCACCTCTGTGAAATTCTTCCACCAGGAGGAGGAAGTTTGTTGGAAATTCCATGATTAGTATTGAAACACACATAAATATGCCACACATAAACCATATATTAAATGTTTTCCATGGTATTTTAGGCTTGGGAGGAGTGGTTTTAACCCACACCACTTTTACCCCTGAAATGTATCACCTAAGAACACGTCTCCCCAACCAAAAATCATGGGTTAAATTTCGGCCCACCTTCAAATAATTAGCCTCCATTTAATTTCAACCCTCGAAATGTATGTGCGCCCTCCATCCACCCTTTGAATTTTTCTCTTAGTTTGATATTCGTGCCCTTGATTTGATGTGAGGTCATGAATTAAATATTGGGTTAAATATTAATATTAATAATAATAAATCCTTTTTCCATTTTCTAAGGACTTTGGGCATATGAGGCTTATCACATGACTTCGTTGATAGGATAAGGGTGATTAAGCTTAATAAAAGGAATATTTTTAATTTTCAACGGGAATATGATAATAAGGGTAAAAATGAATGAAGTGATGGAACTGGGGGATTTAGATAAACATTAAGGCTAGATATAGGTTTGGGATATTTTCCAATTTTTTACTCATGGAGGACATGATTATTTTGGATGATCAGTCAAGTAAAGGATTAAGGTGATGGGAGCTTGACAGAGCTGGTGAAAAAGTTTTAAAATCCAAGTGGAAAGATAGCACAGGACAAGATGCTTTGGAAAAATTAATGCAAATTATCATGTGATAATAGTTTGTGCGGGGACTGTGCCATGGGCTATTTGAACTTTCTTCTTATCGGCGCGTTAGAGGCCCCATACTCCACTTTTCTCTCCTTTGCACCCGAATCAGGGTTCCTGGTTATGTCTTCTACTAGCCCTTCCTTCTGCTGCATAGACCCTATTTCAGGTTGTGGTCTTGGCGCCACAACCTCTATTTTCTCGTTGGTGTCCCCATTTGTTCTTTGGGCTACTTCGGTCCTCGCAGGTTTTTGTAGGTTTCTTGCATCACTTGTTTGGTGGCCCTGCACACTATCGTGCAAATCAACTTCCATGTCGACCATCATTGGGGCTTGTTCTTCCTTCTCAACCAGTGTGGGGCTCACTGGCTTGACCTGTGGGGAGGGAATTTCATATGCATTGACAATTCCCTCTCTTTGGGACATTTCTTTCTCGACCTCCATGGTTTTGTGCGATGCCCTAAGGTTTCTTCTGGTTTTCCTTTCAGTATGTCTTGGTGCACCAATATTTGGTGGTGCCATAGTGGGTACTATTTTATTTTTTTTGAATAAGGTTCGACTGGTTCGCACTATGCACTCGCTTGTTCGTCTGTGTGCTCTCTAACTCTGTGAATTTGCAATTCCACAATAAGTGTTATTTTTTCTGTGTTTCCCCTTTATATAGAGGGTGCCATGAATACTATGAAGCTTCTCAGAGAAGCTTCATTGGTCGTGATTAATGGGATGAATCTTGTCTAGTACGCTTCATTTAATTTCATAAATGCCTCCAATTCATGCATTTTTTCCCTGACCGTCATTTTTCACTTTTCTAACTGTTGGTCCCTTTTCGGTTGCGTTGAACTTTTTAAGTGTGCAATGCATTTCTGTTGTGATTTTTCCTTAGTGCACGATGTTTTTCTTTCTGTCAATCATCTTCTGTGTGCAGACATTTTTTATTTTTTTTGCATTGATTCCACTCTCTCTACACACAATGTTCCTGAGTATTATTGTATTTTCTTTCTTTTCTAATTTTTTTATTTCTTTTTCCTTGTTTTTCTCCCTTTTACATTTTTTCTGTCCTACTCTCTATTATAGTACACTATGTACATGATTTCTTATTGTGTTGTAATTTTTAAGTATTAGGAGGTTGACTATCCCTGAATAGTTTTAGTCGACTCCCGTTGATCATTCCTTCCATTTTTGTTCCTTCTAGATCCTTTAGTTGTACAGATCCTCCATCTGTGACAAAATTTACTTCATAGGGCCCTAGCCAATGCATTCTAAACT
>SNQJ01S0076772.1:96116-108269 GCA_010110895.2 Picea sitchensis
TGTCAACTTCTTACAAGTGGCCATGTATGCCCATAGTACTACTGGAATTTTCAAGTCTCAGTCATCCCTATTGACATTGTAGATTTTTGTCACAACATTCTCCAAGATCCTATTGAAAGCTTCTACTATTCCATTTTCCTGAGGATGGTATGGTGTACTCTTCTGGTGATAGACTTCAAAATCCTCAGTCATAGCCCTGAAAATACTGTTGATAAAGTGAGTACCCTGGTCACTCCTCAAACTCTTGGACATCCAAATCTGGTGATCACTTGCTCAAATAAGAAGTGTGTTGTTGTCTCTACACTGCAGTCTTTGATTGATGTTTCTTATGTTCATATTCTTAAGTATTATGTCGTGGTAATGATATATCTAGCTCCTGAAATTCTCATTGGTGGATTGATTGGTTTGACAAAGTCTATTTCCCATTGTTCAAATACCTGCAAAGTTACACGTGGTCTTAGGGGCATCTCATCCCTTATGTTGGGTTTTCCCACCCCTCTAACGGACATCACATACTTGGAAATATTCCTTAGAATCTCTATAGACTATTGGCCACCATAATCCTACACACAATACCTTCTGCGTGACATATTTTCCTACATAATTTCCTCCAACTATTCCCTCATGATCTTCTGCCAAAATTCTAGTCCTTTCATGTTCTAATACACACCTTCTCAAAATGTTCTCTGCACCCATTTTATATAAGTGTCCTACAATTAATTGATAGTCTTAATCTCTGATTACCATATTTTTCTTCTGCACAGTGCTAAATTCTTGTGGTGCGATCCTTGTACTTAAGTATTCAATAATATCAGTAAAATATTCATCAACTACTTGTACTAAAAATAATTGCACACCAGGGAAGTTGTCTTCCAAGTTGGTAAGTTGTTCACCATTAGTTACCCTTGAGGTGATTAGGTCCTGCATTCAACTTCCTTAGTTTGACTATCACCTCAAAATCAAATTCTTGGAATAATAACAACCATCTATAGATCCCTCCCCCCAAAAAAACTGGCTTGTTGACTAGATATTTGAGGTTTGAATGAGTTGTGAACATCTTAAATGTTTCCCCAGTAAATAATGCCTTAACTTTTGAAGTGAATATACCATGACTAGTCCTTCTCTTTCTGCGGTGTTGTAAATTTGCTATGATTCTGACATTTTTCTACTTGCACAGGCTATAGGATGGTCTAAATCCCATGCTCCTGCCTATGCCATAATTTCTCCAACTGCTATGGATGATGCATCTACATGCACATGAAATGTCTCTTCCCAATCCGAGAATACTAGGATAGGTTTTGTGACCATATTTTCTTTTAAGGTGTCCAAGCCTTGTTTATAGTCTTCATTTCATTGAAATATTATATCCATCTTTAACAATTTTTCCATTGGCACAGTAATATGAGGATACCCTTTTATAAATTTCTTGTAATAGCCTGTATGTCCTAGTGTTTCTCTCAACTGGCACACTGATTTTGGTGGTGGTAAATTGACAATGAATTCAATGTTAGCAGGATCCACCAATAAACCTTGTTTATAGACTATATGTCCCAATGATATTAAAAAAGGTGTCCTAAAAATGCACTTCTTGATATTCAATGATATCTGACTTTGTCTGCATCTTTCCAACATTAAACTTAACACTTCTACACGGTCCTTTAATATACTATACATAGTCCAGTCATCCAGATATACTTCTAAAAACTGATGTATGAATTCCTGATGCAGGAGCATCGCCAACACATCAAGTGAGCCAACGTGGAAGCGGAGGACAGTTGGACAAGCCAGCACCAAATTTTGAAAACACTTTGGAATTGATGCATTGAATCTTTAATGAAGTCATTTATGAAGGAGCGCACTTGTATGTTGTAAATGGACCTTGAGCGGATAACTCTCGTCCTTAGTAGATAAACGACATTTAAAATAGTTAATGCAGGTAGAGAGAAATTTAATTCTAGATTTGATAGCTTTAGAGCGCAAGAGGGAGAACGGATATAGACACCCTTATTGTGCATTGTAACATTATTGAGAAGAAGCAGGAGAGGAAGAGCAAGCAGAGAACTGTGCAGAGAACACCCATGTACTGATATTTGAATTAATAGAAGAAGATTGGTTCAAATTCATGGTTTTGTGTCTGATTCTCTGTGTATTGATGTTATGCTCATGAATGTTTTCTTCTTGTTATACATTTTCTTTTATATGTTGTGTATGTGATTTCATGTATGAATTGAATTTTGAGAGGGCGAAGGAATGAGTTTCAATTGTTTCTCTATTTGAGCTAGAGAATTCCTGCAAGGAGTGCAGTTGAAGTGTCTGCAAGGAGTGCATTGACAAAGGGTTCAAATAGAGATAACTCTTGTTCTCATTCGTCCCGAAGGTGCAGTTGGGAAAAGGATCTATGTAAGGAGTGTGTAGGCCAGGTGAAGTTTAGGGTTGTGAACCTAAGCGAGAGTTGTAAGACTGCTATTGCAGGAGTGCGTAGAGTCGAGTGACTTCATCACTTGGACATGGTGAAGGGTTTCCGCAAGGAGTGCGCGCAAGGAGTCTTTTCTAAGGTTCAAAGTCATAGAAAAATTCAGGACGGATAGGCCTTCGAGTTGACAGAGGACAGCGCAAGGCAAGTTGTGCCTTGAAGACTTGCAAGAGGTGTCATAGGTTTGCATGCAGGAGAACAAGTCTTCATGGAGGAAGCACTTGATTCATTTCACAGAATTCATCAAAAAGGAACGGATGGTCGAAATCCTCCCAGGAGATTTCATGAAGTTCCGAGGGGCATTAGATCTTGCGGAGGTGCAAGGAGGTTACGGAGAGAACGTTAAAAGGTTTAAAGTTCAGGAGGGGCAGAGTGTTGATCAGAGCCACGAGGGTCATTGGATCCACACGCATATCGTGGATCGGGGTTTCGTGAGTCGAGGCTCCAACATATTGCAACAGGAATTGCGATATCGCGAAACGCGATATCCCAACAGATCAACACCATCCATCAGTGGGACATGTGTCAGAGAATCTGATGAAGCTAGAGTTTTGCATATCGAAGGTCTTGAGGACAGGATACTTTTGCAGCTTGGAATTGTGAACTGCGATATTCCGACGGGAGAGTGTGTGGGCCACAGGAAATTAGTGGAGGATAGGTGGCATTCCATATTAGAGTTCGGGGAAAGTAAGGTCCCGAGTCCATTGACATCAGGATTCGCGATCCCGCGAAATACGAAATCCCGATAGAAGTGACAAGAAGTGGAAAGGTCAACTTGCACGGGTGCGTCGGAGTTTCGTCACGTCGGTTATCGGGAGTCGGTAAATCAAAGTGTTCGATATTGCGAGTAGGAGAAGTTTCGACAGAGGAAAGAGAAAATTCAGCGTTGACTGGCCATCAGGGTCTCGAGGATTCGAGAGCCCAGTGATCGACCTTTGAACTCACGAAGCTGCAAGTTTCGATTCTTTGATAATTAAGAAAGGGGAATTGAGNGGCTAATGAGTTGAGGATGGATCCGGATAAGGTAGAAGCAATCAGGAATTGGCCATCACCGAGAAATATTTTCGAGATGAGAAGTTTTCATGGTTTAGCTACTTTCTACTGAAAGTTCATCAGAAATTTCAGTGGAATTAGTGCAGTAATGATGGATACAATGAAGAAGCGGTGTAAGTATTTTCACTGGATAGCAGAGGCTGAGAAGAGATTCAATTTGTTGAAACGAAATATTACGGAACAACCAGTGTTGGTGTTGTTGGATTTCCTGAAGACATTCCAGGTGAAATGCGATGCAAGCGGGTTTGCCATCAGGGCAGTCTTGAGTCAAGAAGACAGGCCAATCGCATATTTCAGCGAGAAGATGGATGAATCAAAATTGAAATACTCCACGTATGATAAGGAATTCTACACTATCATACAGGAATTGAAGAAATGGAGGCATTACTTGATCCCGAAAGAATTTGTTTTGTATAGGGATAACCATGCATTGCAGTTTGTGACTCAACAGGAGAAGTTGAATAAGAAACATGCCAAATGGGTAGAGTATATGCAGAATTTCACATTTGTGATTAAACACATTTTGGGTACTGCTAACAAAGTGGTTGATGCTTTGAGCAGAAAATGTTTGTTGTTGCAGGAGTTCCAAGTCAAAACATCGGGGTTTGATAATCTCAGGAACATGTATGCAAATGATCAGGATTTCAGAGAAGCATATGAAGCAGCTGAGAATCTAGTTCTCAGAGATAGAAGCTCGTGGATAGATTATATGATCCAGGAAGGATTTTTGTTCAGAGGCAATCAACTGTGTATTCCAAATTGGTCCATGAGGGAGAACTTGTTAAAAGAGAAACACAGTGGTGGATTAGCAGGACATTTTGGCCATGACAAAACATTCGCGAAGCTGAGAGAGTCATACTTTTGGCCAGGGATGCGGTCATAGGTCAAGAGGTTCGTTGACAGATAAAGGATTTGCCAGCATTCGAAGGGAAGAAAACAGAATGCAGGGTTTTATCAACCATTGCCCATACCAGAGAGGCCGTGGGAGGCGATAAACATGGATTTTGTATTGGGGTTGCCAAGGACACAAAGAGGAATTGATTCAATCTTTGTGGTAGTTGATAGGTTCTCAAAGATGGCACACTTCATTCCATGCTAGAAGACCAACGATGCGACTCACATCACAAATCTGTTTTTCAAAGAGGTCATTCGACTTCATGGGTTGCCGAGAAGTATAGTTTTGGCCAGAGACACAAAGTTCATAGGGAATTTTTGGAGGACCTTATGGAAGAAGCTGGGGACTAATTTGATGTTTAGTTCAGCTTATCATCCTCAGACGGATGGACAGATGGAAGTGGTCAACAGAAGTCTGGGAGACATGCTAAGAAGCTTGGTGAAAAAACACCACAGCCAGTGGGACAATGTATTACCACAGGAAGAGTTCGCATACAATGACTCAGTAAATAGGAGCACAGGCCATAGTCCATTTCAGATTGTGTATGGCAGGCAGCTGAGAGGATTTTCTGAATTGAGGGATTCAGAACAGACTGTTACTAGCAGCGCTAGTGCAGAACAATTCGCTGAAGCGATGAAGGAACTTCACTGCCAGGTGAAGGAGCGGTTGTAGAGCTCAAACCAGGAGTACAAGCACAGAGAAGATCAGCATCAGAGACAAATTCAGTTTGAAGTTGGTGATCTAGTTCTGGCACACTTGAGGAAAGAAAGGTTCCCAAGGGGAACATACAATAAATTGAAAATGAAGAAAATCGGGCCATGCAAGGTATTGAAGAAATTCAGGGAAAATTCTTATGAGATCGAGTTACTGGATGGAATCGAAATATCTCTGATATTCAATATTGCAGATTTATACCCATACAGGGTTGGAGAAGAAGAGACTGGAGCTGAGAAGCCAGTGACCCAGTGGATGAAACAATTGCCAGTTGTAGAGAAGCCACAGACAAAATGCATACTGGACAAGAGAGTGGGTAAGAAGACCAGGAGGAAAGAATACTATGAGTATCTGGTCAAATGGAAGGGTCATCCAGTGGAAGATGCCAGCTGGGAGACTGAAGCAGAAATACAGAAGCATGGACAGACCGTGCAGGAGCTCATGGACAGGAGCCCATGAAATTTTTCAAGTGAGGGAGTATGATGCAGGAGCATCGCCAACACATCAAGCGAGCTAGCGCGGAAGCAGAGGACAGTTGGACAAGCCAGCACCAAATTTTGAAAACACTTTGGAATTGATGCGTCGAATCTTTAATGAAGTCATTTATGAAGGAGCGCACTTGTATGTTGTAAATGGACCTTGAGCGGATAGCTCTCGTCCTTAGTAGATAGACGACATTTAAAATAGTTAATGCAAGTAGATAGAAATTTAATTCTAGATTTGATAGCTTTAGAGCACAAGAGGGAGAATGGATATAGACACCCTCATTGTGCATTATAACATTATTGAGAAGAAGCAGGAGATGAAGAGCAAGCAGAGAACTGTGCAGAGAACACCCATGTACTGATATTTGAATTAATAGAAGAAGATTGGTTCAAATTCATGGTTTTGTGTCTGATTCTCTGTGTATTGATGTTATGCTCATGAATGTTTGCTTCCTGTTATACATTTTATTTTATATGTTGTGTATGTGATTTCATGTATGAATTGAAGTCTGGGAAGGTGAAGGAATGAGTTTCAATTGTTTCTCTATTTGAGCCAGAGAATTCCTGCAAGGAGTGCAGTTGAAGTGTCCGCAAGGAGTGCGTTGACAGAGGGTTCATATAGAGATAACTCTTGTTCTCATTTGTCCCGAAGGTGTAGTTGGGAAAAGGAGCCATGCAAGGAGTGTGCAGGCCAGGTGAAGTTCAGGTTTGTGAACCTGAGAGAGAGCTATAAGACTGTTGCTGCAGGAGTGCGTAGAGTCGAGTGACTTCATCACTTGGACGCGGTGAAGGGTTGCCGCAAGGAGTGCGCACAAGGAGTCTTTTCTAAGGCTCAGAGTCATAGAAAATCTCAAGAAGGATAGGCCTTTGAGTTGACGGAGGACAGCGCAAGGCAAGTTGTGCCTTGAAGACTTGCAAGAGGTGTCGCAGGTTTGTGTGCAGGAGAACAAATCTTCGTGGAGGAAGCACTTGATTCATTTCACAGAATTCATCAGAAAGGAACAAATGGTCGAAATCCTCCGAGGAGATTTCACGAAGTTCCAAGGGGCGTTAGATCTTGCGGAGGTGCAAGGAGGTTATGGAGAGAACGTCAAAAGGTTTAAATTTCAGGAAGGGTAGAGTGTTGATCGGAGCCACGAGGTTCATTGGATCCACACGCATATCGTGGATTGGGGCTTTGTGAGTCGAGGCTTCAAAATATTGCAACAGGAATTACGATATCGCGAAACACAATATCCCGACAGATTAGCACCGTCCATTAGTGGGATGTGTGTCAGAGAATCTGACGAAGCCAGAGTTCGGCATATCGGAGGTCTTGAGGACAGCATACTTTTACATCTTGGAATTGTGAAACATGATATTTCGACGGGAGAGTGTGTGGGCCACAGAAAATTAGTGGAGGACAGGTGGCACTCCATATCAAAGTTCGGGGAAAGTAAGGTCCCGAGTCCATTGACATCAGGATTCGCGATCCCATGAAATCAAAAATCCCGATAGAAGTGACGGGAAGTGGAAAGGTCAACTCGCACGGGTGCGTCGAAGTTTCGTCACGTTGGTTATCGGGAGTCGGTAAATCAAAGTGTTCGATATCACGAGTAGAGAAATTGCGATAGGATAAGTTTCGACAGAGGAAAGAGAAAATTCAGTGTTGACTGGCCATCAGGGTCTCAGGGATTCGAGAGCCCAGTGATCGACCTTTGAACTCGCGAAGCTGCGAGTTTCGATTCTCCGATAATTAAGAAAGGGGAATCGAGCGAAGAGATCTGTGGGGCAGATTTTCCGATAGGGAAATAAAATAACCAGTTAGTGTTTTTCGGGCCAAGGAAAGAGAGAAGATCCTATGAGCGGGTGTGCCTGTGGGTGCGGGTACGTCAATTCCTTAAAAGCATCTATTACTACTCTTGAAAATATGTCTGGTGCATTCTTCAGTCCAAAAGGCATGCATATGTATTGGTAGGATCCCCATTCTGTAGAAAAAGTAGTCTTATACCTTTCTTCCAGAGCTATTTTCATCTGATGGTAACCTGAGAACCCATCTGTAAATGGGTATGCTTCTTGGCCTCCCACATTCTCTAATACTTCACTTGTGAAAGGGGTAGGAAAAGGGTCATGTAAGCAAGCATCATTCAATTTTCTCAAATCTACACAGATTCTTATCCCCCCTTGTTTCTTTTCTTGCACTACCATAGGGCTTATCTAATCAACTTCCTCTACTAGTTCTATGATATCAGCTTCTAACATTCTGTCAATTTTTTCTTTCACTTTCTACTTATATACTAGATTCAGTCTATAAGGTCTCCACCTGACAGGTCTTGTCTCAGTTTTGAGAGGTGTCCTCATCTCTCCTAGCTCTCCTACTATGCCTTTCATATCTRTAAACATTATTGGGAACATGTTACTGTATTCGTGCAGTAACTCTATTATTATTTCTACTGTTTGTTCATCCCAATAGTCTCCAATACTTTTCATTTGGGGGTTGTCAGTGGTCCCAATGTTAACTTTCTTCACTTTGATTGGTGCATCAAATACTTTTGACTCCAAATATGGACCTTCCACCTATATTTGTCCTTAAATTTATGTAATCTGAATATTGCGTGGGTCATCTTCATCTAGTGCCTATTCTTCAACATGATAACATGACAATAGTTCTTTGATTTTCTGTCTACTTTTTTGTTGATATTCTGTCATGATTTCAACCTCTGGTTCATCAATAAATATTACACCTTTTATCTTCTTCAGTGTTGAATCAATGTTGGGGTTCTCATGTTCAAATGAGAAAGTTACTACAAAGTTCTATTGCAATGCTATCCATTCAGTAGTACCTTTGTGCATCTCTTGGTCTAAATACTAGTTTTTTAGGATTCCTTCCAATGTGTAGATGAAGTAATGAGGACATTCTTCTGGTGGTGTCATCTTACAATGTGTTCTACACTTCTCTAGGTCTTATGTTGGTGTTCCTTTCCCATCATACATCTTCATTTTATTATTTCCCTATTTTGCACCAAATTTAATGCACAATAATTGCTTACATTGGTACCAGTCCTGAATTGTTTCTTTTTGAGCACCCCACCATCTTGCAGGTGTATCCTTGAGTGAAATATCTAGGGCTAAGAGCCTATGATTCTCTAATACTTCTTCCTCATATTTTTTCATAAATTTCTCTAGATCATTTACCCCATGAAAACTGGGAGGTTCCCTTATCTCTGTACCAACCCATGTTACTGTGCGGTCTATTCTTGCACACCTTCTTGTAGATACTTCATGTAATCTTTGCTGCCAATTTTCTAGACCTGTATCTGAGTCAGAAACACATGATTTGATGCTTCTCCAGCTGAGTACCCCATCTATAGTTGGATTAACATAATCTTCTTTGCATGGTGGTTCTGTACAATTGGTTGATTTCCTCTAGATATAATCAGGTGGGTTCTACAAACCTTTCTCCTTCTAAAGGATCTAATGGTGCAATGACTATGTATTCACCTAATTCAAATGCAATTATCCTTGTCTTAAAGTTGATTATGGCTTGGTTTTCATATTCCCAATCCAATCCAAGCAATGTTGGATATGGTGTTGTGCCATCTACAATCTCTATTACTTCAAAGTATGCTTTAGTGCGCACTCCATCCAAATCTACTATCACACCTTTAAGCCTTCCAATTGGTAGAACACTGTGTTGATTAGCTAATTTCAGCTTGATAGGTGAATAACCTAGTTTGGGTTCTCCCATACACTACCATGTCTTCTTGGGTAACACATTTACTTCAGAGCCTAAGTCCAGTATAATATCCCCCATATTGAAATCTCCAATATTAACATTCAGTCTTAATTCTCTGCTTGTTCTCCTTATTTTATGGATGTGATTGATTATTTTCTACTCTAACTCCCCCTCTACCTCCGTGTTACATATTTCTAATATATTTTCAAAAAATTTAACAAATGATGGATCATTCAGTAGCGTAACATAGGATTGAAAAAAATTCGTTATTGTACTTAATTTCCCCAAGAGTTTTGCTTCATTGGTGTGGTTCATTGATGAAGGAATATTGTACATTGGTACGTTCTGAGTATGCTGCACAACTGATGTTGAAGAAAAATATTGTTTGAGGAACTCCTACCTAGCCTCCTTGAATGTCTCATTTTCTTTCCACGCATCAAACATTTTTTGTGTGTCAATAGTTTTCTTTACCCATTGGTGTTGTGTTGGATCTTGTCTCATTGCGCCAGGTCCTATATTGGCTCCTCCTCATGTGACTATGTTGATGTTTCTTCCATAATCCTTGGCTTCTACATAAATCCACTGGACATTCTGATTATTCTGATTTCTCTTATCTTGGATCTTCCCCAATAATGTCAGACAATATTATGTGTCATGGTCTTTTGCGCGATAGTACATACATGTCGTTGGTGGGAGTGGAAATTTCCTTGCATAATGTCATAGTTGTTGGAAGTTTTGGCACACTACTGGTCCTCTACCTCCTCCAAATCCTCCTATACTCTGTCCTCCTCTGTATCCAGCTCGATCTCCTTGTGGGGAATTGTAATCAGGTGCATAGTTATACTATGCAGGGTTATACTGTGGTTTCATGTTGTTATATTATGGTTGTGCAGTGTTGTACTGTGGTTGTAAATTGTTGTATAGAGGTGGTACCTAGCTTAACTGAGGTGAAACTTGCCCTGTTATCATTTCTATTTGCACCCTATAGGTATCTGAAGTTGTTTCTCTCATTATCTCCATTATCCTACAATATTTATCATCATGACCCACTAACTTTCATAAATTGTAGTATGAACTCTTGGGTACTTTCTGGTACTTCTAAATCATTGGAAAATGATATGGCTCATGCCCATGTGTCTTAAAAATCTTGCACCATGGTACTCCTATTGGCAATGGGTTCGATAATCCTGTTTCCATGTACTGCATGAAATTTGGACATTCATTCTTATGGTGACCTTCTGTCCTACATGTGGTACACCAAACAACTTCTCTTTTCTATTTGCCCTTATTCTGGTTAAGTTGGAATGTGAGGTTCTTCATATTGTCCTTCAACTCCTTTATTGTTGGATATGTCTTCTAATACTGGTTCTCTTCTAGTTGTAAAGCTTCCTGCAAAGCCTCTACCTGAGTTTGGAACTTTTGTTGTCTCAAGGGGTATTTTAAATGTGGTAACAATGAGTTCACAAAGAGATGTCTATGTTGCATGTCAGTCATGACATACTTCAACTTACCTTTGAGACGCTTAAACCTATGATCAATCTCTCAAACAAACTCACCTGGTTTCTACCTAATTTCAATCATCTCATTCATGTACTGATCTTTTGAGCTGGGATTTTGAAATTCATTTATCATTAGCTTCTTCACATCTGCAATAGTCATTGTTACTCTTAGTGGACTGTTTATAGCTAGGATCATGTACTAATCCAGTGCATAGTCTCTTAGCATGATAGCTAACTTCTCATGTTTTGTATTCTCATATGTGATTTCATTTGCTTCCTAGATCTTCTTGTATATGAACAAGTTCTTTTCAAAGACCTTAGATGCCTCTCCCCAAAATTCTGGTAACCTGATGGTGGGATCATGTCATGCCATCTTGAACTGTGTTGAACTACTACCTCCACGTGGTGTAGATATTTGACAGCTACTTCCTAGCCTAGATCCTCTAGTTGTTTCTCCTTGTTTGGATGTACTTCTTATTGTCTTTCTTCCACTAAAATTCAATTTTCTAAATGGTGATATTATTTCTGGTGTACTAGTTTCACATGGGGTTATGGGTTCCACACTGACACTAACCTAGAATGGAGTTTTTCCTTATGTTCCTGCCCTTGGACCACATTTATTCCTTTCATATGTTGTGCATAGGATTTCCTCAATCTACTCCACATCCGAAAGATCCTCTACCTCTTCCTCATCACTTTCAAAGTCCTCTCTATTAGCTATGGCTCTTTTCTTATTATTCATCTTATATTGGTAGGGTACTCCACTGCGCATGGTTCTAGCTATTTACATTATCTCTTTTATCTGATCTTCTTCCATCATGATTAGATCCATGGAATCCTTCTTCTTTCCCTTATTCATGTCTTCCTCCATCTCTCCACCTCTTGTCAGTGCTTCCCCCCTTCCCCCATGCACGCATGGAAGTTTAGTTGTTTGATTCCATAGTCATCACACTGTTGTTATACAGTGAAATCTTGATTGAAGTATACAACGATCTGATATACCTACCTCTAGAACCTTTTAGAAACTACTACTCTTTTGTGATGTAATACTTTGCTGTATCTACTACAAATTCAATGATAAATCCTGCAACAATACTATCTAACCAGAAATATACTACATGCGTAAATTTGTTGTTAACTTCTTGTAACTATGTGATATCCACAGGATTCCACTCAAGTTGTCTGACTCGATTCGTAGGGTTATTGTCTTTTAACCTCAGTAGCCACTCCTGCAACAGATGTGGTAAATCATAGAAGAATACCTCATGCAAGTCGCTAAACATGTATTTATTCAGATATTTGTGTGGTGTTATCTTAGG
>SNQJ01S0076772.1:116651-130704 GCA_010110895.2 Picea sitchensis
TGTATGGGAAAAGCAAGCCATACTCTTTTCTGCACTACTTTCAGTTCCTTACTAATTCCCCCAAGCACAGTTTGATGTGCTACTTCACAACACACTAATCAATCTGGTAGAAATTTTGACAGGGCATGTGGAGGAACTGAACAACCACAAACCCTGATATAAGAGAAGTGCTCTTGCATGTACCAGTTTTCTATCTTCCCCGGGTTGGTCACTATTCTGTTAGAAATCATGGGAGGTGGGAAACCATATATAGTAGAATGCATCGGCACCACCACATAATTGCAGGCTTCATAGAATAAATATTTCTCTTTATCCTCCCAAATATTCGAATGGTCAACATGTATCGGCTCAGAACTGTTTGGAGTCTAGCTCCATCCCATCAAAGGAAATGATGTCATAAAATAGATGGAATCCATGATATAAGCCGACATGTAAAATGGCACAGGTTGTCCATTGGATTTCAGTGACTGGTATTTTGTAATCTCCCTAACCAAATTGTTGGACAATATTTTGGCCCAATCAAAAGAATACCCCTCTTCTACTGTATGCATAAAAGGAACCTATGGTTATAAGTTGTGCAGTTTTTTCCTTCTCATAGAGTCTACAAATCATCATGGATACATACATCATGTGAGGCTCTAGTGAGGAAATAACATATACACCATGGGAGACGGCTCTGAACTTCTCAGGTCAAGAATACCAATCCTTAATTAATCCAGGCAGGTTCTTTCCATATTGGACACATTCCTTCTTGTGGAATTTCATTAGGAAGTTTGCATTATAAATGAAATTGGGTGTTGGAGATGGTTTGTACATTACCTGTAATTGTTCTGGTTGGAAAGACCCAACTATGACCTTTTGCGAATTGCAGATTCTCCTTGTCGGAATATCAACATTTTCCAGTGCCCAACCAATCATATCATTATAAGGCAGGAGCCTAGGCCTCGTTGTTATCTTATGCAGCTCTGATTGGGAAACAGTTTTGTATTTGGTAGCTAGGGTCGCAGTCTCCTCGTTGCTTGAATCATCTGGGTAGTTGACCAATTCATGTTGTAGAATATTGAATACCTGTGTCCAGGTTTTAATTGTGTCTATGCTTCTGGGCGAAGTGTCGGAAAGAACATATGTGTTCTGGTTCGAGCTCTCAACAGATGCTTTAGCTACCTTTCGTGGGTCCATGGTATCAAGACTTCATAAACATGCTACCTGTCACAGGAAATGCACAAATATCTATCTTTAAAACCTGTTGTTCTGTGAAAACGCACAATGAAATTCAAACTTCGATATATTTTTCCTTTAATTGCATCGATTTACAAATATCTCTACTGACGAGGTATTTACTTTCCTTAATGAAAAAATTTAGGCGGTGGATTTGGAATGATTGTCGTAGGTCGATTATTAATGTCATTAATTTATAGTGGTTCGTGATTAGAAACTTTCACCATATACATTTGAATTTACCCGAGTTATGATTCAGCGAAATATTAATCACGAAAAAAATTATTGTTAAACTGTTAATTAATCGTGTTTAACCATCTAGTATTTCACGGTTTCAGACTTAGGCATATCAAATAAAATTTCGAGATAAGATTCCCGAAACATGAATTCATGCATGGATTGATTAATTTTTAATCATCTTTAATATTTAATTAATCGTGTTTATCTTTAAGCGTTCTTTCGTGATTTCGGGCCTCGGGATATTAGATAATAGTTCAAGATATGACTTCTGAAACGCTAAATTATGAAGGGATTAATTTTTTATTAACCTCTCTTAATCCTTAATTAATTCATCTTACTGCTTAAGATGTTCGGGAGTTTGAGTTTCATGAGTTTGGGATATGATAGATGGCAAGGGCCCAAACTCTGAAATCACGAAAGTATTGATTAAGTATTAATTGAGATCAATTTATTTAAAGCTAGTTTAACCTTTTGTTATCCACATGTTTTCGGATATCAGGACTTTGGGAAATTTGTATGCTGGAAAGCCTAAAGCGTGAAACGTTGAAATCCAAAATTCCGAAGCCAACTCTCTTGAGGCCTGACCTTTTTTACATTCGAGCGGGTCCAAAACATTAGGGAAAGAAGAGTCATTTGATCAGTGGGGAGAAAGGATCGATGGTGAAACTTATGTATTCTTTAAGGAAGACAACAACGATTTATTATTTAAGTTCTATCCTGAGATGAAGTAAGGAGAAAGAGTAAGAAGCTTCAAGCTTATAATTTTAAATATGTTCCAACATAGGCTCCATCGAGGGGTCATGTCTCCCTGTGAGGCATGGAAGAAATGTAGACCAAGTCCCTCTATTGGGTTAATGGAGTCATCAATGGATTTCTAGGAAAACACCTTTGAGAAGACACACAAAAGGATATTAGACTTTAGATGTATCTCAGAAAACTTTCAAAAACTTGATCGTTCACCAACCTCGAGTTTAGGCTATTAAGCTTTGTTTTCCTTGAAACCAATTTCGGGTCTGCTTAATATAATCGAAAGAACTTTAACCAGGCTATCAGACTTTGGTCAATTTTGTTCACATCAAGGTATAGTAAACATTAAACGATTTAGTTCGAGGGAGGTCCCTTGTTGGTTCAGAATGTAGATCTTGTCAGAAAATGAAATAACTACCAGAGAGCATTGTATACATGTATAATAGCCTTGTAGATATCATAGACATTGCTTCACTGCCAGCGATCCTGTTCAATACCTCAGTGAAGTTATCTACATTTCCCATTGAATTTACTTTCACCACTTCAATTTTCACTTTTGCTGAGATGAGGGAAATCATTTAAATGAATTTCCTTTCATCATCTCTTTTGGATAGAATGGGGGCAATCGAATTTCCAATTTCCTTTCACCATTCGTCTCATATTTTAATATTTCTTAAGTGGGGGAAATCAACTTGTATGTTTCATATGCGGGATGATATCTGTTTATAATCTAGCAATGAAGGTCTTTCAACTCACTTTGATTTACTCTGGGCTAATTCTCTACTAACCTTCAAAACACATTTACCTATAGGGAAGTTATCACAGGGAAGTTTTAATTTCTAGGGACTTTCCTTGAGTGGAACTAATTATTTTAAAATTTGATAAAGGGTTAAGGTAATCACGATTATCCTAGACATACTTTCTTCCAGTTAAAATCAGAGAAATATAAATGTTCTCCTATTCTCGTTTTGAAGGTCTAGTTTTTTAGGTTTCCTGAGTCAGGGCGAAATCTATCTTTATGTAGAGAGTCAAGGTCAGGAAGTGAAAAACAAGATAAAATCAAATATTTCATATATGATGGATGGGAACAGATAAAAAAGTCAAAGGTTTTAAAATGGATCCTATTCTTATCCAAATCTACTTCCTGATTTGTGAGCTTTTTTTATTCTTTTATTCTTGTTTTCTTTTCTTTTTCCCTTCAACTTATTTTTCATTTAGTTCGAAGGCACAAAGTTTTATATTTTCTTATTTTTTATTTTTTATTGCATGACCATTCTTACACGAGTGTAATTTTATTTGGAATCTACAAGATTTATTTTACCATCTTTGTTTGAACAACAATGATAATATAATTTCATACCTTGGATTCCATTAGTATTCTCAAGCAAAAACATTGTAATTGTATCACCTGTTTTGGGAGATAACTAATTTTTTTCTGAAACACGATTGTTGGTTTCTGATGCATCTTTATATCTCAACTACCAATAAGTATTCTATCTACAAAATAAACATGAGAAATGTCAGAATCCTAGAAGAAGAGAAACTACATGCGCTATTTGTTTTTATATTTCTATTTTTTATGAAATCAACAAAACTAATCTTATATAATGTAAAAGTACAAACTTACCAAAAAGATGAAAAATTGTAAATTAAAACAAGAAAATAAAACTGGTATGTACAAAGGTTGTTTGGAATTTCATTATTGCATAAAATTCTTTAGGTAACGCCCATGTATAGGGGCGTTAACGCGGTAACGAATTCTTTCCTTCAGAAGATACGGCCATGAAAGGTCCACACCAGATGTGATCAAATTTTTTCATGTTTTCCAACGTCTTATTTCCTAGAATCCCTCTTATTTCCTAGCATCCCTCTTCAAAATGAGGTCGTCTAGAAGAAATTCTCTATCTTTAGCCTTTTTATAAAAAAGGGCTTTCATGCTATCTTTATATCTTTGTAGTTTCTCATCCACCTCAGCCCTATTCTCTTGGAATTCAATTAAATGGTTGATTCTTCTGGTTTATGGGTAGTACCATGTCAGTCCCATACACCATTTGGAAAGGGGACATTCCGATTGATTTCTTAGTGCCTATTTGATTTGCCCACAAAGCATATTTCAGATGAACATGCCAGGCCTTCTTATTTTCGGTCAACACCTTTTTTATTATGGTGATCAATCTCTTATTCGATGATTTGACAAATTCATTACCCTAAGAGTAGTAAGCTATGGAATGTCCTAGTACAATATTTTACTTTTGACAAAAGCTAACCATCGCCATGGATTTAAAATCTTGGGAATTATATGTGACTATCTTCCGGGGACAACCTAATCTTGATAAAATGTTTTCTTCTAAGAAATTTATCACCACTGAGTCTGCAACATTTCGTGTCGGAATGGACTCGACCCATTTATTGAAATAATCTGTAACGGTCAAAATCCATTTATGTTGTCCAATTGAATGTGAATGGATCTCTCAAATAAAATCCAGACCCCACTGTTGAAATGGATCTTCTGTCTTGACTAGGGTCAAAGGGTAGTGCAGGGAGCTTTTGTTTACCTGAGAATAATTGACAGGAATTACATGCTATGACTTTAGCATTCATGTCTGGCAATAACTTCGACCAATAGTTTCCATCTCTTAGGATTTTATAGGTCGTCTCCCTCTAGGCATGGTGTCCTCCACACACCCCTTCATGGAGATCATTTATAATGTTCTTTGTTTCATATTCTATTAGGCATCTTATTAAAAATACCAAGGGGTCTTTCTAATAGAGTTGGTTGTTGACGATACAATAATTTACCACATGTAACTTTAGTGTTCTTTCCTTGGAAGGATTCATATCGCTCGAGCACTGAAGAGTCAAGAGATATGAAACACTGTCACTATACCAGGCAGAGGAAGAAATTTTTTCTTGGATCTCAGTTGTAGGTATAGTAAAATCAAATTATTCTATGTCTGGAAGTTCTTCATAAGATTGTAGATGATTTATCCCGATTTCTCTGAAGTTAGATTCGGCCAATAACTTAGCCAGGCCTTGGCCTTTGACGATTTTTATTGGTTTTACCTCAGGATCAAACTCCTAGATCTTAGCAAGCCATCGGCCTCTCCTTCCATCACTATTAGGTTGAACCAATATATCTTTAACGAAACTGGTGGGTACATATGCAATTACTTTAGAATGCAACCCGTAGGTCCTGAAACCTTTTAGGGTCTTCACCATTGCGTATGCTTGTTTTTCTAGTATATCATATTTCAATTCTACATCTCCGAGGATTTTACTGAAGAACGCTATCTGTTGTTCGAACCCTTCATCGTTCTTTTGTAAGAGTAAGGCTGCAATTGTATGTTCAAATGCGAATGAGAAGATCATGAACTCTTTCAAGTAGTCTAGGCTAGCCAACACCGGTGCTTCTCCTATTGTTTTCTTGATGCATTCGAAGGATTCTTTAGCTTCAGTTGTCCATTTGAACTCACTGTCCTTTTTTAGCATATCTGTAATTAGTTTAACAATTTCAGTGACGTTTGGAATGAATCTTCTTAAAAAAATTATTTTTCCTAAAAGCAATTGGATTTCCTTTCTGTTCCTAGGAATATTTACTGTATCTATAGCTTCAACCCTTTTCGGTTCAATTTTGATTCCATCTCTAGATACTATGTGGACCAAGATTTTACCTTCCTGCATTGTGAAATGAGATTTCCTGGGATTCAGAGACAAACCAAATTTTCAACATTTCTCGAATGTTTGTTTGAGGTGTACCAAGTGCTCTGCATCATATTTAGAAAACATGATCAAATCATCGAGATAAATTACAACAAACTTATCTGACTCACCGACGAAGGCGATGTCCATTTCTCGTTGGAAAGTGGCTCCTGCATTAATCAGACTGAATGACATTTTATCATACATGAAAGTACCCCATGGGGTGGTGAACACGCTTTTTTCTTTATCGTCCTCATGGACTGCAATTTGATTATAACCTGAAAAGACATCAATCATAGACAGTCTATTAGCTCCGACCACTTTTTCAAAAATGTTATCCATTTTAGGGAGTGGATAATTATATTTAATGGATGATCTGTTTAAGTTCCTAAAATCCATGCAAAGTCTAATTTCACCATTTTTCTTCCTGACTGGGACTAAATTGGCTACCCACTTGGAATATCTGAGTGGAACAATGATATTTTCATCTAGGAGCTTCTTTACCTCCCTTTCTATCACAAGTAGCAGTATAGGATTTATTTGTCTGAGTTTATTCCTGAAAGGTTTGATGCCCTGCTTTAAAGGGATTTTATGTTCGATGACAGTGGTATCATAAGTTCTCAATTTGTCATAAGCCCAAGCGAAGACATATTTTTATTGATTGAGTAAATCGTTGTAAATGATTTTATTTTTAGGTGGAAGGTATTTAAATATCTTTACCAGCTTAGGAGTTTCCTTGGTGCCTATATTACAATCTTCAACTTCCTCAGGTTGAGGTTGCAGAGTAGACTTTAGGGTAATATCGTCATGATCGAATAATCTTTCTAAAGGAATTAGACCCTTAGGGATCTGATTGTTTTTCAACACCAACATGTGGTGATTATTGATCTTATCTTGGAACTCCTGAGGATCTTCACCTTCATGCATGATCCAAGTAGGGTCATTCTAATTTTCCTAATCAATGTGTGTTTTGGAAAATTCATTTACTATTTCTAAAAATTGCTTGATTTGCTCATCGTCTTCAAATACTTGCCAGTGTTGAACATTATTTGGTATTGAAGGCCTGTGCCTCATTTCTATGTTATAATTTAGCTTCAATACGTAGGTGGCATAAAATTTGCAGTCGCTTTCTCTAGGGAGTCGGCTTGTTGATTTTATGTTCTCGGAATATGATGAATATTAAATGATGAGAAAAGGTTTTCTATCACATCCTAGGCATAGTTCCTATATGACCTTAACCTTGGATTCTTGGCATGATATTGTTGCCTAATCTACTTCAAAATCAATTATGCATCGTCGTAAACTATCAGATTTTCAATTTTCAACTTTCTGGTAGCCTCTAATCCTAAGACAGGAGCCTCATATTCACATGAGTTATTAGTATAGTCGATGTCCCATTGAAATATGTATGAGAAAGGAATAATAAATTAATCACCAAGTGCCACAAACAAAACCCCTTATCCTACTCCTTCACAAGACGAAGCACCATCAAAATACATCTTCCAAACTCCTACACTATTTACATTTTTATTTGTTTTTTCTATTTTTCATTTTCTTTTTCTGTACAATTTTATTTTGTACATTCATCTAAACCATCATCAATTGATAATATACAGTTATCTAAATCTTAATCATCGACATATACCAGATAGTTATTCAAGTTCTATGGGTCACTTATAGTATATGCCAACCTGGTTTCTCTATAGAGACATGTGAAATGCCCACCGAAAATAGGGATGGTAGCATATGTCATGTCCAATTGAAGTGATCCTCAAAGTTTGGCACCCCAAGACCTGGATAACAACATACCATACTTTGCAGGAACATCAACAATGACTACATCCATGAAAATTCTCTTCACAGGGATGTGTGTAAGATTAACCACTAAATATTTAATCATACCAAGGCACTTAAATTTTCTTGAATCAAATGAATACAAATCTCGGTATGGTGTAGTAACCTCAAGACCTATTTTTTCCATAATAACTTTGGGCATTAAGTTGTGGGAGGCTCCAAAGTCCAACATACAGTTATGGAGTAAGTGATCATGCACAGTCAGCGTAATATAAAAAGGAGCTACAGAGTCTTTATAATTTTCAATATGCGGACCAAACATTATAGTGGGTTTATCATCTTCTAAATTAATAGTGTCTGCATGACTTTCAGAATCCGAGAAATTTATCATCTTGGAGATTTGTTTTCTATATGTTGGATTTTTTGCTAATTCAACTAGAGGTACACGAATCTTAATTTTATTGATTTCATTTTCCACATTGAAACTTCCAATTGTATTTTTAGCTTCTTTGGTTGGGATCTCTGTTTCTCTCTTTTCTAGCTTGTTAGTCTGCGTTGCTTTTGTTTTGGCCGTCTTTGTCTTCGCGCTTTTCGTTTTAGTTGTTCTTGTTTTAGCAGCTTAAGTTTCAGTTGTTGGTTGAGAGGACTCATTCTTTTTACTTCTTGACAGAATTTTCTTAGGTGGGTTATTTGCAAAATATTTATCTCTAGGCCTTAAATTATATTTTTGTTGAATCTCGGCCATTATAGAGTCGCCAATTCCTTGATAATCAGACTCTCCCATATTATTTATACTTACCTTGTTTCCAAAAAGTGGTTCTTGATATAAAGACCTTTCATAATCCTAACTGGTTAGGTGAGTTTCTTGTTCATTATCATTGAGGTTGTCTATATCTTCATCCAACCCCTCAAAGTCTTGTACATCATCACTTTGCATAAAGTTTTTCGTTTTAAAAGGAGCTTTGATATTTTTATCCTTGTTTTTTAATGGTATTTGTGGGATTTGTGGATTAGGATTCCTTTTGAAATTTATTCTAGCAAAAGTATTAGGCCTGGCCTGGTCTAATTCCATTCTGGAGATTTTGTTTGATAATTCTTTGATTATTTTAGCCATGTCATCCATTTTGTCCTTAGAGGACTTCCTAGATCTGGAATTTCCATCTTGTTCCCTGAAATGCTTAGTTTCTTTAGTTCTCCTTTCGATATTCACTTTCAGCTTACCATATGCCATCTTGTTCGACTCAATTTTGATAGTGTCATCCTACATTCTGGTGAGATCAACGGATCTCCTTTCTCTCAAAAGCAGGGCAAAGTCTAGCTCGAAATCTCTCGCGAAAGTTACTTTAGTTGCAGGCTGGGAGGGTTTAACTTTTTCTAGAATTGTGTGATAGAGTTTATTGAACCTTTGGTTGAAATCTAAGACTGACTCTGAATTATTTTTCCTCAAATCCCCAAATTTTGTTAAGTAATATAAGTGATCATTTTTCTCTCCCCACTTCCTTAAAAAGGCGGTTTCTAGTGCGTCGTAAGATGCTATAGAACTTACCGGGAGCCCTCAAAACTAGAGTCTTACTTGACCTTCAAAAGTTTGCAATAAGAGTCTTGAATAAACATCCTCATGCTCAACGCCGAGGATATCAACGAATTGGTTGAAAAAATTTATGTGCTCCATTGCCGTTAAATTTCCCTCTCCTGTAAACTTTGGTAAATTCTTGATGTAATTTTTCAAGTAGGTGATGAAGGATAGGGGGAAGGACTAGAGGAGCATATCTATCTGTCACTTTGGAAAAATTCCTAGGAGGGGAAGGTGGTGGCCCTTGGCCGCCTCCTCCTCCAGCTAACCAATAGGAGTTGAATCACGATACGCGATATACTCCTCAGAGTTTCGTGGAATAGAAACCTTTACTTTGGGGATTCACGAAATAAAAGTGGGTACTGAAAGGGGTCCTTTACCTTTACTAGTAGAGGGGAGAGTTGAATCTGTCTTGGCTTTTATCTCAAGTAAAAGAAGTTTTGGGTTTATGACTTCAATTTCAACTTTATCAGTTGATGTATCTCCGAAGTGGCTTTGTGTGTAACTTTCTTGTGAGATTGATTGTTCAAGTGTAACCTTAGTATTAGTTTGTACAACTTTGGGTTGGTAAACCTTACTTGCATATGCGACAACCTGCTTGGGTTATCCCCTTGGTCTCAATAGATTTTTTGGATCGGTTAAAGGCGTAGTCTATTTTTCGTATGGGTTCTTCATGGTATTCTTTCTACCGAATTCCAGCTTATCTATAGTGGAGTCGCCAAGTGAAAGATAAATCCTTAATATAGTATTCAATCCTTGTTCACTATCAAAGACAAAATATTACATTGTTTTTTCTCCGAGGGAAAAACAACTTCATATCTCCATCCCCAACAACGGCACCAAAAAGATGTTGTTCTTGAGATTACACTTAAGGCTTAAAAGAGTAATGTCAAGGAATCATAAATATAAGAGTTGATTTTTAAAGGTGTTTTTTCTTTCGTTAGTTATATAAGATTTAATTCCTCAAATGAAAATAATGACAGAATAGGACAGAGGTCATAATTTGTCGTCTAAGTCGATTTATGAAATCAGATGGTGTGAGGAAAACTTACAAAACCGTTAAACAAAATAAGGCATTAATGCAAGATGAATCTTACCTTATTCACAGTAGAAGGAAATAATGCATGCACTCTTGAAAGGATATAAGATCCAGTTATCCAAGTAGCTCACAGGTCTTTTATTTACTTACAGAAAATAGACAGGAAAAACTATTTTCTTAACGAACAACCAATTTGATGTGATTATAGTAGCTGTAGTACTAAATTGTAAACACTCACTTATCAAGGAGACATAAAAGAAACTAGAAATATGGAATACGAGAAGGAAACATAACTCAAACTGCACAATGATTGAAATCTTTATATGCACTTGTATTAATTTTCACAAAAGGAGATTTTCTCTCTATTACATTCGGCAAGAAGCAACTTGTTTTAAGTCTTAGAACTATGTATTTATACTAAAATGATCATCAACCTTAGGTGGTTGGAATTCTCACAATTCAATATTACAAATAAAAATTGGAACGTTGCATCTTAAGATTTATGTCTCTTTTCTTGCTATTAGAGACGTTTCTTCTTCTTGGACTCTAGCTCAGAAAACTGTTGGTCTCTAATCATGACTTGTGTATCATTTGTTCCTAGATGTGTCGACTCTCCCTTGCTCAACACACTGAACGCACCTGCCCACAAATTGCACCACCATCCTGGAAGGCTCTGTTGTATCATTTGCTTCAAGAGTATATAACCTCTTTTCTATATGAGGCAACCTATCTTCCATCCTCCTTGCTTATAGAGATAGAGACTGTAGTCATAATATAGGATTGACTATCCATTGATTTATCTGAGTAAGGTCAACATGTTTCAATTGTAAAATTTCAGCCTAGGCTTCTTCCATACTTGTCTTGATATCAATTTGATTTTTTGTTATATCAATTTTTCCCAGGGATTCAGATATATTATCTCTTCCAACGTTCAGTGACTTATTTTTAAGAGCATAGAATGCTTCTTCACAAGCTTTCTTCACCTCCCCTGCCAATATGTTTCTTTCAACTATATTGGCCTCCCAGGTCTTAAGTATTATATCTCCTCGGGTTTGTTCTAAGAGGGAAAATATGGTGACCCTGGTAACTTCCTCCTTTGTTTCTTCTAGGATGGCCTCTTGGAATGTAACTCTAGTTGTAGTGGCCTCCTTCTATTTTATGCAAATATTGTTTAAAGAGTGTTCTGTCGATCGATAACAATTTTGAATTTCTTCAATTTTAGTCAACAGGATTTGTTGTGTTGATCCTAGTTTCTTGTGTAACTCTAAAGATAGGGCTCGAAAATATGATATATCTACTATTGCATTTTCGTTCATGCTTATTTCCACCTACAGTTGTTTGACCAATTCTCCCTATCGGATGGACAGTTCTCTGCTCTCCTGTGAAATTTTCTGCATCTCATAAAGGTTGATCTTGAGCTATTGAATTTCCTTCCTGTCGTGGGATCTAATCTGCTCAAAGAATTTATTCATTTCACTCCTGACCCTTGTTCCATATTCTTTACTTGGTCTCGCAACTGGCTCACCAGCATATAGGATTCCTGAAATGCGAAATCGTGCAGGGATTAATTAATTTTTAATCGTCTTTAATATTTAATTAATCTTGTTTATCGTTAAGCATTCTTTTGTGGTTTTGAGCCTCGGAATATTAGATAACAGTTCCATATATGACTTCTGAAATGTGAAATCGTGAAGGAATTAATTATTTATTAACCTATCTTAATATTTAATTAATCTAGCTTACTGCTTACGATGTTCAAGAGTTCGAGTTTCGTGAGTTAGGGATATGATAGATGGCAAGGGCTCGAACTCTAAAATCGTGAAACTATTGATTAATTATTAATCAAGATTAATTTATTTAAAGCTGGTTTAACCTTTTTTTATCCACATATTTTCTGATATCGGGACTTTGTAAAGATGTATGATGGAAATCCTAAAGCGTGAAACTCTGAAATCCTAAATTTTGAAGCCAACTCTCTAGAGGCTTAACCTTTTTGACATTCGGGCGGCTCCAAAACATTAGAGAAAGAAAAGTCGTTCGATCAGTGGGGAGAAAGGATCGATGGTGAACCTTGTGTATTCTTTAAGGAAGACAACAATGATTTATTATTTAAGTTCTATCCTAAGATGAAGTAAGGAGAAAGAGGATGAAGCTTCAATCTTATAGTTTTAAATATGTTCCAACACTTTCCTTTCCCTGGTCCTCCATAGGCAGTTTCTCCTCGACATGGACAACCACATGACGGCATTAACTTTGTTCAACCCTCTCCCATTTAGCAGCTTCATACTTTTGAATAGTTGAATACAAAAAATCTGGCCCATCAGTCGAATAATGCCAAGAAGAAAGGAAAAAACCAAAACAATAATAACCTGGGACCTAGTGGAAATAACCCTCAACAAAACCAACCTACTAGGGGCAACCAAAATCAGGGTAACCAGAACCCCCAAGGGGAAAATAAAAACAAACTCCAAGGGAGGAACAAAAACAACAACCTCCAAACGAGCTTCCCTTACGCTCTTTGCGGTGAGCATGGACATTATACTCACCATTGCCAACAAATTTATAACTTTAAATGGATGAAAGAATCCATGAACACGCCATGCCCTCTAGCATCATCTACCCCTCAGCAAGCCCCACAATAGTATTTGCAACAACCACCCTCGGTCATGTTCTAAAACCCTATTCCACACCAAGGTGTGATGAACACCCAACGTGAGGTGCATCCTTCCCCACCACCGATGGGACAATACCCAACCCAAGGCCCATCCACCCTGGTAACCAGGCAGATCGCAATATCCTCCTCACTAGCGAAGAAGAAATTCTTCTACAAACGCACCTTCGTCAATAAAATGCACCCTATGAATCTAATCCCACCACTTCGAAAGTGGCTCCAACTACATCTAGAAAAACCTTGATGATTCCACGCCATAATACTGAACCTACCATTCATATCCCTCGTATTCCCTTACGACGGAATGTCAATAACCCTCAGGCTAGGGAAGCACATAATTATAGTTTGGTCGATGATTTGGCGCAGTCTCTTGTAGCCATGTCTATATTGGAAGTCCTCCAAACCTGTCCAACTCAACATAAATCCTTACTTTCCTCCTTGGGGGAAATCAACCCAGCTGATACTAGAATCATCACATTTGATCTAGATAGTGGAGAACCACATCTCCCCGCTCTAGTATCTTTCCAGATACTAGTCAAGATTTGGAACATCATGGTTCATCGGTGTATCATTGATGAAGGTGCATCCACATGCATCATGTCCAAAAATGTATGGTATAAAATTGGATCCCCTGAGCTAATACCATCCACCATCACTTTGAGAGCCTATGATGGTCGACCATCCTCACCTAAAGGGCTCTTTCCAAATGTCCCCATGGAACTCAGGGGAAAAACCATCCTCATCGACATTGAGCTTATTAATGCCCCTCTTGATTACAATATCTTGTTTGGATGTAGCTACATGTACGCTATGAAGGTTGTGGCCTCTTCTGTGTTTTGAACAATGATGTTCCCCCACAATGGGGAAATCATCACCATCGACCAAATTACACATTACAAACCTAACCACTCCACCAAAATAGATAACATCTTACCTCTTATCTGCCTAAGTTCTGATTCTTATCCACTAATTGACACGGGCCCCAAAATTTTTAAGGACCCATCCTTGACAGGGGCATACCATGGAGCACCACCTCTCATACACCCCTCAGCACAAGTGTGTGTTGTATCTT
>SNQJ01S0076772.1:130754-147107 GCA_010110895.2 Picea sitchensis
CCTCATTCATGAAGACATAACCCATTTACTTGGGGTTTGTTATTTCAGCAAATGAGTTGAGGATGGATCCAGATAAAGTGGAAGTGATTAAGAATTGGCCATCACTGAAGAATATCTTTGAGGTGAGAAGTTTTCACGGACTGCCTAGTTTCTACCGAAAATTCATCAGAAATTTCAGTGGAATTAGTGCAACAATGATGGATACAGTGAAAAAGTGGCATAAGTATTTTCACTGGACAACAGAGGCTGAGGAAAGTTTTAATCTGTTGAAACAGAATATTACGAAACAACCAATTTTAGTGTTGTCGGATTTCCAGAAGACATTTCAGGTGAAATGTGATGCAAGTGGATTTGCAATCGGGGCAGTCTTGAGTCAAGAAGACAAGCCTATCGCATACTTTAGCGAGAAGTTGAATGAAGTGAAATTGAAGTACTCCACGTATGATAAGGAATTTTATGCTATCATACAGGCATTGAAGAAATGGAGGCATTACTTGATCCCGAAAGAGTTTGTCTTGTACAGTGACAATCATGCACTGCAGTTTGTGACTCAACAGGAAAAGTTGAATCAGAAACATGTCAAATGGGTAGAGTATATGCAGAATTTCACTTTTGTGATAAAACATATTTTTGGTACTGCTAACAAAGTTGTTGATGCTTTGAGCAGGAAGTGTTTGCTGTTGCAGGAGTTCGGAGTCAAAACGTTGGGTTTTGATGATCTCAGGGACATGTACGCAGATGATCAGGATTTTAAGGAAGCATATGAAGTGGCTGAGAATCCAGTTCTTAGAGATAGGAGCCAGTGGATAGAGTATATGATCCAGGAAGGATTTCTATTCAAGGGAAATCAACTGTGTATCTCGAAATGCTCCATGAGGGAGAACTTGCTGAAGGAGAAACACAATGGAGGATTGGCAGGACATTTTGGTCATGACAAGACATTCACGAAGTTGAACGAGTCATATTTTTGGCCAGGAATGTGAGCAGATGTCAAGAGATTTGTAGACAGATGCAGAATTTGCCATCACTCGAAGGGAAGGAAGCAGAATATAGGGTTTTATCAACTGTTTCCCATACCGGAAATGCCGTGGGATGCGATTAGCATGGATTTTGTATTGGGGTTGCCGAGAACACAAAGAGGTGTTGATTCAATCTTTGTGGTGGTGGATAGACTTTCCAATATGGCACACTTCATTCCATGTCAGAAAACCAGTGATGCAACTCACATTGCTAACCTGTTTTTCAAAGAAGTCATTTGACTTCATGGTTTTCCGAGAAGTATAGTTTCGGATCGAGATACTAAATTCATAGGGCATTTTTGGAGGACCTTATGGAAGAAGCTGGGAACTAACTTGTCGTTTAGTTCAGCATATCATCCTCAAACGGATGGACAGACAAAAGCAGTCAACAAAAGTCTGGGAGACTTGTTGAGGAGCTTGGTGACAGAGCACCACAGCCAGTGGGACAATATATTACCACAGGCGGAATTTTCATACAACGACTCAGTGAATCGTAGCACAGGGCAGAGTCCATTTCAGGTTGTATATGGCATGTAGCCAAGGGGAAATTCTGAACTGAGAGATTCAGAACAGACTGCGACTAGGAGCGCTAGTGCAGAAGAATTCGTAGAGGCGATGAAGGAACTTCACAGCCAGGTGAAGCAATGACTGCTAGATTCAAGTCAAGAGTATAAGCGTAGAGCCAATCATCATAGAAGACAACTTCAGTTTGAGGTTGGTGATTTGGTTCTGGCACATTTGAGAAAAGAAAGGTTCCCAAGGTGAACATATAACAAATTGAAGATGAAGAAAATCGGGCCATGTAGGGTCGTGAGGAAGTTTGGGACAAATGCTTATGAGATTGAATTACTCGATGGGATCGGAATTTCTCTGGTATTCAATATCTCGGATTTGTACCCATATAGAGCTGGAGCAGCAGAGACTGGAACAGATGTTAGTTGAAGAGAAGTCACAAATGGAGTGCATACTGGATAAGAGAGTGAGCAAGAGGACCAGGCGAAGGCAATACTTCGAGTATCTGGTTAAGTGGAGAAATCATCCAGTTGAAGATGCCAGCTAGGAGATTGAAGCAGAGATACAAAAGCATGGATAGACCGTGCTAGAGCTCATGGACAGGAGCCCATGAAAGTTTTCAAGTGAGGGAGTATGATGCAAGAGCATCTCCCACATCAAGCGAGCCAGCGCGAAAGCAGAGGACAACTAGACAAGCCAGCACAAATTTTGAAATTTACCTTGGAATTGTTGCACGAACATTAATGTGGAAATTTAATGAAGTGCACTTGTATATTGTAAATGGACCTTGAGAGGATTTCTCTCATCCTTAGTAGATAGACGGCATTTAAAGTAGTTAATGTAAAGTAGATAGAATTTAATTCTGGACTAGACAGTTGTAGAGCGCAAGAGGGAAACGGGATATAGACACCCTCATTATGTATTGTAACATTATTGAAGCATTAGAGCAAGAGCATGCAGAGAGCTATGTAAGAACACCCATGTACAGATACTTGAATTAATAGAAGAGATTGATTCAAATTCATGGTATTGTGTTTGTTCTCTGTGTACTGATGTTGAATGCTATGCTCGTGAATGTTTGCTTCCAGTTATACATTTGATTTTATATGTTGTGTATATGATTTCATGTTTGAATTGAAGTCAGAGAGGAAGAAAGAATGAGTTTCAATTGTTTCTCTATTTGAGCTAGAGAATTCCTACAAGGAGTGCATTTGAAGTCTCTGCAAGGAGTGCGTTGACAGAGGGTTCAAATAGAGATAGCTTTTGTCCTCATTCATCCCAAAGGTGCAGCTGGGCACAGAAGCCGTGCAAGGAGTGCGTGGGATGGGAAAAAGTCTCAGGGTTTCGAACCTGAGTGAACATCGAGGGACTGTTGCTGCAGGTGTGAATAGAGTTGAGGGACTTCAACACTTAGATGTGGTTGAAGGTTTTCCGCAAGGAGTGCGTGCAAGAGTTTCCTGAAGGACTTGAAGGTCGTGGGAAAGCTCAGGAGGGATAGGCCTTCAAATTTGTTGAAGGATGGCACAGAGAAGTTGTGCCTTGAAGGTTGGCAAGAAGTGTCGCAAGTTTTCACGTAGGTGGATGAATTCCGCGGAGGAATATATAGTCATTTCGCAGATTTCATCAGGAGGAACGGACGGTCGGTATTCTTCGAGGAGGATTCATGACATCCTGTGAACCGTTAGATCTTGAGAAGGTGAAAGGGAGATAATGCATGTATTCTTGAAAGGTTCAAAGCTCAGTAGGGGCGGAGCCGTTGATCAGGGCCACAAGGACCGTCGGATTTGCACGCGGAATCGTGTATCAGGGTTTCATGGATTGAAACTCCAAAATATTGCAACGGGAATCGCGATATTGCAATATGCGATATCCCGACGGGTACGAGAAGAGTGTGATCCACAAGAGTCGGAGTGGAGGACAGGTGGCACGAGCTATCGGAGTTTCGTGGCGAGAAGTCCTGAAATAACTGCATTAGGATTCGCGATATTGTGAACCCCGAAGTACCGATGAGGTGAAGGACTGTTAAATAGTCAACCCGTGCATGTGTCGGAGTTTTGTCGTATCGCGCATTGAGAGTCAGGGAAATGAAGTGCTTGACATTACGAGTGGAAAAATAACAATAGAGAAAGTTTCTATACAGAAAGGAAGGGTCAGCGTTGACTCATATCGGTGTTTGTGGATTTGAGAGTCCAGCACTCGACCACTGACCTCGCGAAGTAGCGAAGTCTGATCTCCCGAGTGGAAGAGGGGATCGCGGGAGAGTTTTTTGTGGGTGGAGATTTCTTGATAGGGAAATAGAAGAACCTTGGAGTTCTTCGAGGCGTGGACAAGAGAAGATCCTGTGAGCAGGTGTGCTTGCAAGCGCATGCCTGCACCATATAGTTTGGTCGATGACTTGGCGTAGTCTCTTGCAGCCATGTCTATATTCGAAGACCTCCAAACCTTTCCAACTCAACATAAATCCTTACTTTCCTCCTTGGGGGAAATCAACCCAACTGATACTAGAATCATCACATTTGATCTAGATAGTGGAGAACCACATCTCACCGCTCTGGTATCTTTCCAGATACCAGTCAAGATTTGGAACATCACGGTTCATCGGTGTATCATTGATGAAGGTGCATCCACATGCATCATGTCCAAAAATGTATGGTATAAAATTGGCTCCTCTGAGCTAATACCATCCACCATCACCTTGAGAGCCTATGATGGTCGACCATCCTCACATAAAGGGTTCTTTCCAAATGTCCCCATGGAACTCAGGGGAAAAACCATCCTCATCGACATTGAGGTTATAAACACCCCTCTTTATTACAATATCTTGTTTGGATGTAGCTACATGTACTCTATGAAGGTTGTGGCCTCTTCTGTGTTTCGAATGATGATGTTCCCCCACAACAGGGAAATCATCACCATCGACCAAATTACACATTACAAACCTAACCACTCCACCAACATCGATAACATCTTGCCTCTTGTTTGCATATGTTCTGATTCTTATCCACTAATTGACATGGGCCCCGAAATTTTTAAGGACCCGTCCTTGATGGGGGCATACCATGGAGCACCACCTCTCATACATCCCTCAGCACAAGTGTGTGTTGTATATTCTAATGGAACTGACATTGGAGACACCATTCCTCCCATTGAGGCCTCTCCACACCTCGACATCCCCTTGGCTGAATAAATATTACCTCAGGGATTCCCTGAGAAACCTACTACACAACTTATCCCTGATTTCCCCCTCCCCCAGGGGAAAATCCTGGCTTGGCAGACAATTCCTCAAGCCATTACTCAAATTCCCTTCTTCTACCCCCCACCATGAGTACAATAATTTCAGGTATCCATGGTTCTTACCCTTCCCAACATGGTTCTCGTCATTCCTGTATGGTATCTACACCCACCCATGATGGTTCCTCAACCATATCTCCCTCCTTAGTCAGAGGGAATCTTGATGCAGATTCCAGTACTAGCTCCGGCCATGCCACCTTCACCCCCAATTTTCTGCACCACTACCACATTTGGGGGTAGAAGGAAGACGAAAGAGCCCACAACTCCAATTCCTCCTCGAGTTAAACCTCCTTGTGCATTCTGCGAAAGAGAGGGACACCCCACTAATATATGTCCCTCTCTTCCTGAGTTACGCAATCTGATCCAAATGCCTCGAGCAACCGCATTGCTCACTTTTCTCCAATCACATCTAGTACTACGACAACGTCCTCCACTACAGGAGGTAAAGGACTGCGAACCAAATTCTCTTGTGCCATCTATTCAAAATATGACCACTACACTCATCATTGCCCAACTCTACCTCGGTTTCGTCAGATGCTCATAGCAGTATGCCAAACCTTTTAGCAAGAGCCCTCGCCACCACCACTTTTGGGTACCAAAATCACCAAAATCCATTATGTCTTGACCTCAGTCCCCGAAAGGATGATATTCCCTTGTGCTCTTTGTGATTCACTTTCTCACTTCACATACCGATGTCCTATGATTGTGGCATACCGAGGTCATCATTCAAACCATATTCAACCATATTCAACCACCTCACTAAGGGGTTCTTCCCTCGCTAGATACTGTCAGCATCACCTCCCCTGAACCTGAGTCACTTCCCACCCCTCCATGGTTCATAGGTAGACTATCTGAGGATATTCCCCCAAATCCTCCCAATTCTCCGGTTCATTTCCAACATGAAATATTCCCCCCTACCATAGTCTATCACCCATAGTATCTAGACATTTGGTTTATGTCAAGGGACCATCGCAACATAATTATGAAATCCCCTCTATGTCTTCACCACTTAAGGATAATCACATCATGACAGTCACCCATCTTCCCCGCATAGATACCCTATATTCTCGCATTTTTCACTACAACGAAGATATCTTGGAGGAGCTCACTACGCCCGATTTCCCATGGAATGCACTCCATCACTAAGAACTTTTTCTCTCACATGAATCCTTTAACCTAGTCAAGCCTCCATATGCACAATCGAAACCAAGGATTTTATTCTGTCAGGGCATAGAGATTGGTTCAACAATCCAGTCACTGCCCTAGATTCTTTTGAGTAAGGAAACATGGCCAATATCTACCCCACCGTCAAAATTGGCATTTCCACCATGCGAGTAATTGTAGAAGAAATCACCATTGGCACTGCATGCTCCCCTGAGGAACTCACAGCTTACAAAGCTTTCTTTCAAGAATACTGGGATATTTTTTCCTGGTCATATACAAATATTCTCGGCTTTGATCCTTCTATCGTTGAACATCGCATTGACACATGGCCATATTTCACCCTAGTCCTCCAAAAGTAGCGCCCACTTCACCCATCCAAATTTGTGGCTATCAAAGAAAAAATTGACAAGTTATGCGTCGTTGGGTTCATTTACCCCATTCTATATACCTCATGGATTTCCAACCCTATCCCCATTAACAAAAAATAGGGAACTATTTGTGTCTACACCGAATTTCATGATCTCAACCATGTGTGTCCCAAAGACAACTTTCCAACCCCTTTCATTGACCAAATTATCGATGATTGTGCTGGCCACGAGGCCTTGTCCTTCATGGATGGATTTTCCGACTACAATCAAATCCAAATCCACTCAGTAGATCAGTATAAAATCACATTTACTACCCCATGGGTTACTTTTTCTTATCGTTTCATGCCTTTTGGACTCAAAAATGCGGGTGCTACATTTCAACGGGCGATGACATATTTTTTTCCATGAGTTTGCTCACATTATCCTCACTTACTTAGATGACCTCACTGCTCGATCCAAGAAATGAACTCAGCATTTAAACAAATTATGCATTTTATTTCAACGATGTTGCCAATACAATATCCTCTTGAACCCCCTCAAGTGTGTATTTTGTGTCACTGTCAGGTGCCTCCTTGGGTTCATTGTCTCCCAACACGACATCACAGTGGACCCCCTCAAGGTCCAATATATCATTGAAATTCCACCACCTAGGAATTTGCGCCAAATGTAGAGCCTACAAGGAAAATCCAAATTTTTACGTCTCTTTGTCCCAAATTATGCCACTACACTTGGCCCCGGGGGAGCCTTTTTCTCACATCACGTCCAGGTATGCATGCTCATATTCAAACTTATCAAATAATTTTTATATGTTCTTTATCATCAGATATTTTTCACGTTGGGTATTCAATTTTAATGTGTGCGGGTACTTGGTCATCACAAATAGCACAGCCCCTTCAGGTATATGTTCGACACTGGCATGTAAACATTCCCTCTGAAAATCAACGTCATCTCCCAATCACACCCTCTGACATTCACATTTAGCGTCCCTACATCTATCTCTGTAGTACCATCCCCTCTATTACATTTTGGTACTGTCACCTGGTAGCACTCTCCCCCACATGAGTTTTCCCATTCATAGTTCCCCTTGGCACTTTGACACTCATGTTTCTTTCACCCTCTATGGATGGGAGTCTCGATAGTCTTATGCTCTCCTAAGAATAAGCCACTTAATTCTTCTCATCATGTTTCTAGATTTCCCAAATGGACTCCCGAGATATCTCATCTCAGTTCTATCTGACTACACCTCTACAGTATAATTAACCTTCAATTTCATCCACCATCAGTTTTCCCATCTGTACATTTTCCTACATTCATTTACCTCATACAGAAACCCTCCCATGGGGCCCCCACCCTCCACCAGTTTTCTTTGCAACTTGTGTCCTCAAAGGACAAGCCATCTCACACTAGGGCACCCTTTTCTATATCTCTACACTCATCCGAAATTATTCTTTATTTGTTTAGTAATTGTAAAAACCATTTTTTTCCAGCATTTACTTATCTTTTTTTCATCACCCTTGATTACCTTCTTTTCCTGGAAAAGAAACCCATGTCACCCTTGGTTGGGGAAACCACTCTCATTTTCTCATTTTGACATCGTTCATAAACCTTGAGTATCCCAACATCCATGTACCCCTGATCTCTGATTTTTTCCACTTTGTCAAGCCTCTGGCACAATTTAACCCCATATCTAGTCGTCCCCCTGACACTAGATATAGTTTTCGGTTGTTGCCAATAATCCTGCACACATACCCCCAACCAAGGGTCGTCTTGTGTCTCACCACATTTTGACTTTGTTCATGTTCCCTATCAGGTCCTGATATTATTTCCGTGGATTTCACGAAGACCCTTTTCCACTTGGAGTGACGTCTCTCTTTTTGTCGACATCAGCACAGTTTCCAGAAGGATGACAATATCTTGACTCTCATTACATTTACAATGAGGAGTCTTGAATGACACAGAGAGAACCAACATTTCTCTCTAATTTCATTGGCCCCATAACATTCGACTTCAACAAAATCTCATTTTACGGTGGGTCTTACTATGCGACTATTGCAGTTGTTTTATACCAGTTGAAGACCTCTAAATTTGTTAGGATATCAATGGCTATGAGTCATCGACACTTCTTATAGAAATTCTTGCCTCTTTTTAGAGTATGTTCACCATTAAGAATTATCATATTCCGTTATCAAACTACCCCAGAGAGCGTTGCAACTATCTACATCAGTATACCACTTCAGTTACTATCTTACAATTTGAGTTACATGACACGAGCATGGGGCATGCCTGCCTCGTTTCTATACAACTTTTATTTTTTCTCCCTAGAGAAATATTTGGGTCCCACATTTTCCCCTCTCCCTTCGAAGGATCATTCTTCCTGTTCCTCTCATCACTCTTCATTACAATGGCACTCTCAGTAGAAGAAATATTGATGTATTTTGGTTATACGTATGCTCCTAACCTCACACATCAGGGGGCATCTGTTATCACTCAAATTTCGTCTGCAACATTGCACACAAATGGTTATAGAAATACAACAATGCCAACAACTATTAGTTCACTTGCAACACCAAAATGCATTTTCAAAAGGAAAAAACTATACAAACTGGGCAAAAATTGACATGTGCAAACTCACTAAAGGAAGTGTGTGCACAGTGCACAGGCCAAAGAAGCCTGTAGAGAACACAATGTTCCATATGCGTGACTGTGTATGAGAAAAAATATGCACTCCTATGAATGGTGCATTTATGGTTCTTGTCGGCCCCCTAACCACTTATGGACTAGCTCCCAACTTGATTTCACCTTCATATCTGAGAAAAATCCAAATGGGGGTTGGTCAGGGACCAAAGGGGCCCTTGTTCACACTAAGAACCAGTTACTTATTTCCTTGAAGAAATGATATAAATGGAGGCCATGAGTGCACTAAGAAATCAAGATCTTCATAGTATTGTTATGTTGCATCAACTCTCCCTTGAGAATCCTCTTTTCTCCTGGGAGTATTCAAGCACCATTGCAATAGGCCACTCTACTCACCTCTTCAGGGAATAGGCACTGATTTTCTTCATCATTTTCCATTTTTATTCCATTGTAAGAAGAGCTCCCCATTAGGGAACTCAAGAGCCCTCCAAGGAAGGAAGAGGGGACTCATAAGTCCTCATTTGTTCTCTACGGTGTTTTGCCAACTAATATAGTTATCCATTGGTGGCATAATCTTGGTCATTGGTTGATTGTTTATGGTTCTAAAATTTTCTTATGCATTCCATTTTTATTTCCTTAGTTGTTTTTAGTTTGTTTAGTTGTGTATTTAATGTGTATGGCTTGTTTAAATCCATGCACTAACCTCTGTCTTGTCTAGCGTGCCCAACTAGGCATGCAAGTGCCATTGTTTTGCTCACCCAAGTGACGAAATATAAACAACACATTGTCTTTCCATCATTCATATGACAGATCTGTCCATTGTCATGTTCATAATAATAATATTTAAAAATGGGGGGAAAATGGGTGTTACAATAGGCACACCCACTTTCCATTTCAAAACCTGCTAAATGATCCTGGTGATCACAATCATCAAGCCAAAACTCAGGATCGCCATAGCTACAGTTTTTCTTACCGAAATGATAGTCGAAATAAAGGAACCCACATTTACTAACCCCATGACATATGTTATTGCAAGTACACAAACATAATATCGAGGAATGAAGGAGGAGTGAGTATACAAGAAGGAAAATGTAGACACTCATAGGCATTGAATTGTTAAGGAGAAGAATATTCATTTTCATTCTCTTCTCTCTTCGAGATATGAGACTTAGTAACTGGGGGTTCTCAAAAATAGGGATGGAATCAGAGAAAGTGAGCATCAAGGAAAGTGAAAGTGGGTTCTTGATTCAATGACAGGGGTTCTCAAAAACAGATATGGAATTAGAGAAAGAGAGTGTAATCCTCTATTTCAAACATGTAAGTATACTTGTAATCCTTTGTTTCTCCAAACACTACACAGAGGAACCTGGTTTTAACCATTTTAATGAATCATTTTCATGCATGTTTACATGTAATATGATTGGTTGTATTCCTTTCTAGATTAGTACCATATTCTTCCCTAATAAAGCAATTGTGGTGACTAGTAAACTTGACTATTCTTGATTTTGTCAAGGTACACCCAAGTTGAAAAGTTGATTGTCTGCATACATTTGAAATAACATACACACAAAGACCTGTTGTGCTCCCCAACGGGGCATCATTTGGAATTTGTTTCATGTCAGTATCGCCCCAAAAACATTAATATGCATAGTAAGTTTGTAATGTAGTTTGCATCGAACTCTGCATCCAACACATTGACAATTTCTTACAAAATCATTCCAAGAGATTTTCAAATGAGGGTTTGCATACAAGTATGAACCCATTTCTCAGATGAAATTGTCGCTGGAGGGGAAACATGAATGTACACAAAATCCATGTGTTGACCAGGAGAGAGTGACTTTAACCACGTAGGAAATGAAAACAAATTGTTGGCATCTGGTTTGGAGAGACTCCATAAAGGACCATACCATCTTTGAATAGAGAGGTCAAAAATTGTTAGTGTCTGGTGTGGATATCTATTGGTGATAGAGGCAACATATTTGTAATAAGTATTTCCTAACTAAATCCAAGAACTCATGATCCTTTGTGAGATAGACATTCTCTACATATTGTGAACAATAAAGAAGTATCAATATTGTTTTTGTATTGAACAATCATAAAGGAATTATTATAGAAGAAGTTGCATAGTTTCACCCCACATTATTGTTTGAAAATCAAAGTGTTTTCATAGCACAATCAACATTTTTAGTTTTCACCCCACATTATTGCATGAAAATCAGAATGTTTTGATAGCACAATCAACATTTTTAGTTATTTTCTCAATTATTTACAAACAAATATTTATTTTTGTAAACTACCACTAAGTGCAACAAAAATTAAGGCATGAGGACAGTAAAACATAAAAACTGTATAAACTAATATTTTAAATTTTAATATAGTTTAATTGTAAAATTCAAAACTATTATTGAATTTTTCCCCTAATTGGCCAAGATTGAATTTTTATTTCTTATGTGAAACTGCATTATTTTTATCATCATTTCTTTTATATTTTTTCCCTGGCTCATTCCTCTTGAAGTTGAATTGTGGTAGCCAAAATTTAAGATTATGAGAACTTACTTTATGGGAAAGTAGGAAGAGGAGAACTTTGTTTAGGTGCAGCAAAGGGCTTTGGATTAGACTTTGGATTTGTATTTGGCTTTAGAACTGTAGTTGGAGCAGAAGATCCTGAACCTGATCTAGGCTTAGGCATGGCGACTGCCACTAGAACAACCATTAAAAACATCACCATCAACATGATTGTTGTGTGTGGGCCTATTTGGAGGTAAGGTATAGTTTTGTAAGGTAAAGCCCAATTTTGGAGAAGAACAAATGGCAGGAAAAACATCACATGTGAGGGAAAGCCACATGCAAAGGAGAAAAGCATGCAAGGCATGCAGGTACGAAAACCCAACCATGTTAGGGTTAGGGTTTTGGTAAGATATTGTAACAGCTAAGAAGCATGTAAATTAGTATAAATAATAACCTAGGAGGTCTATATCGATGTTCGTGATCGGTTGTTGGTTGGTTCGTTGTCAGTTTTGGTTATAATTTGTTCTTGTTGGCTCTGATTAGTTCGGATACTAGTTCAATTCGACTATTGTAGTTCTGATACATTTTTGGTAAGTTGTTGAGTTGTAGAAAGAGTAAAGTAGCTATATTTTGAGGGTTAGATCACAAATCGAGGGGCCTCGTGTGATCTATTCCACCTCACAGAGGTTGTTGAACCTTTTTCATGATTGTATATTCAAAGATATAGTGCGCGCAATGCCATATTTTGCAACAAACCAAATACAAGAGCCTAAGAAGCCAAATATTTGTGGATGCATCCCAGCAGGGGGTGAACCATAATAAAATATGTGTTATGTATGTTTTTTATTACATATTTACCTTGTATTAGTAGTTATATTATGAATGGATTAATGAATGATTCAGTTAGATCTATTAGAATGCATGCATATGATTAACAGATGAATGGATCTTAGGAATAATAGAGAGAATAATCAGATCAAGGCCTAAATAATATCAATTATAATCCCAGATCCCCATTATTTCCTACACTGCAAGCACTTGAGCATTGCAGACACCCATAGAACTATCTCGGGTGAGCCTACATAGTACATTTTGTGTGTTGTGTTTCCTTCTAGTTTACCAGGAGGGTCAATAGTTTTGGAGGTTTTTGTTGGAAACCTGTTCAGATCTGAACCTGGGTCAATCCAAGAAGTAGATAGAGAGATTAATAACCAACAAATGGTTTTGTTTCCAGTTGGAAATGCATGGGATTGAGTGAATGGGATCTATAGAAGAATCATGCGGAGAATGAAGATATAAAAGGGAATGTTCAAGTTGTGGAATCCAACAAAGAAGGAGATCAAAACATGGTTAAAAACAAAGGAACTTGAGTTTGAACAGAAGGATAAAAGAAACCCTAATATAACACCACACAAATATCTTGATAAATACGTGTTTAGCAACTTGCATCAGGTATTCTTCTATGACTTACCACATGTGTTGCAGGAGTGACTACTGAGGTTAAAAGACAATAACCCTACAAATCGAGTCAGACAACTCGAGTGGAATCCTATGGATATCAGACAGTTACAAGAAGTTAACAACACATTTACACATGTAGTATATTTCTGGTTAGACAGTATTGTTGTGGGCTTTATCATCGAATTTGTAGTAGATACAACAAAGTATTACATCACAACAGAGCAGTAGTTTCTAAAAGGTTCTAGAGGTAGGTATATCAGATCGTTGTATACTTCAATCAAGATTTTACTGTATAACAACAGTGTGATGACTATGGAATCAAACAACTAAACTTCCATGAGTGCATGGGGGAAGGGGGGAAGCACTGATAAGAGGTGGAGAGATGGAGGAAGACATGAATAAGGGAAAGAATAAGGAGGCCATGGACCCAATCATGATGGAATAAGATCAGATAAAAGAGATCATGGAAATAGCTAGAAACATGCGCGGTGGAGTACCCTATCAATATAAGATGAATAATAAGAAGAGAGCCATAGCTAATAGAGAGGGCTTGGAAAGTGATGAGGAAGAGGTAGAGGATCTTTGGGATGTGGAGTAGATTGAGGAAATCTTGTACACAACATATGAAAGGAATAAATGTGGTCCAAGGGAAGGAACATAAGGCAAAACTCAATTCTAGGTCAGTGTCAGTGTGGAACCCATAACCCCATGTGAAACTAGTACACCAGAAATAACATCACCATTTAGAAAATTGAATTTTAGTGGAAGAAATACAATAAGAAGTACATCCAAACAAGGAGCAACAACTAGAGGATCTAGGCCAGGAAGTAGCAGTCAAATATCTACACCACGTGAAGGTAGTAGTTCAACACAGTTCAAGATGGCATGGCATGATCCCACCATCAGGTTACCAGAATTTTGGGGAGAGTCATCTAAGGTCTTTGAAAAGAACTTTTTCATATACAAGAAGATCTAGGAAGCAAACGAAATCACATATGAGGATACAAAACTTGAGCAGTTAGTTATAATGCTATGAGACTGTGCACTGAATTAGTACATGATCCTATCTATAAACAGTCCACCAAGAGTAACAATGACTATTGCAGATGTGAAGAAGCTAATGATAAATGAATTTCAAAATCCTAGCTCAGAAGATTAGTACATGAATGAGATGATTGAAATTAGGTAGAAACCAGGTGAGTCTGTTTGGAAGATTGATCAGAGCTTTAAGCATCTCAAATGTAAGTTGAAGTATGTCATGACTGACATGCAACATAGACATCTCTTTGTGAACTCGTTGTTACAACATTTAAAATACCCCTTGAGACAACAAAAGTTCCAAACTCAAGTAGAGGCTCTGCGGGAAGCTTTACAACTAGAAGAGAACCAGTATCAGAAGACATATCCAACAATAAAGGAGTTGAAGGAGAATCTAAAGAACCTCACATTCTAACTTAACTAGAATAAGGGAAAATAGAAAAGAGAAGTTGTTTAGTGTACCACATGTAGGACAGAAGGTCACCATAAGAATGAATGTCCAAATTTCGCGCAGTACATGGAAATAGGATTACCGAACCCATTTCCAATAGGAGTACCATGGTGAAAGATTTTTAAGACACATGGGCATGAGCCATATCATTTTTTAATGATTTAGAAGTACCAGAAAGTACCCAAGAGTTCATACTACAATTTATGAAAGTTAGTGGGTCATGATGATAAATATTGTAGGACAATGGAGATAATGAGAGAAACAACTTCAGATACCTATAGGGTGCAAATAGAAATGATAATTGGGAAAGTTTCACCTCAGTTAAGCTAGGTACCACCTCTATACAACAATGTACAACCATTGTACAACACTGCACAACCATAATATAACAACGTGAAACCACAGTATAACCCTGCATAGTATAACTAGGCACCTGAGTACAATGCCCCGCAAGGAGATCGAGCTGGATACAGAGGAGGACAGAGTATAGGAGGATTTGGAAGAGGTAGAGGACCAATAGTGTACCAAAACTTCCAACAACTATGAAATTATGAAAGGAAATTTCCACTCCCACCAACGACATGTATGTACTATCGCGCAAAAGACCATGACACATAATATTGTCCGACATTATTGGGGAAGATCCAAGATAAGAGAAATCAAAATAATCAGAATTTCCAGTGGATTTATGCAAAAGCCAAGGATTATGGAAGAAACATCAACATAGTGACATGAGGAGGAGCCAAGACAGGACCTGACGTAGTGAGACAAGATCCAACACAACACCAATGGGTAAAGAAAACTATTGACACACAAAAAATGTTTTATGTGTGGAAAGAAAATGAGACATTCAAGGAGGCTAGGTAGGAGTTCCTCAAACAATATTTTTCTTCAACATCAGTTGCACAACATACTCATAATGTACCAATGTACAATATTCCTTCATCAATGAACCACACCAATGAAGCAAAACCCTTGGGGAAATTAAGTACAATAACGAATTTTTTTCAATCCTATGTTACGCTAATGAATGATCCATCATTTGTTAATTTTTTTTAAAATATATTAGAAATATGTAACATGGAGGTAGAGGGGGAGTTAGAGTAGAAAATAATCAATCACCTCCATAAAAGAAGGAGAACAAGCAGAAAATTAAGACTGAATGCTAATATTGGAGATTTCAATATGGGGGATATTATACTGGACTTAGGCTCTAAAGTAAATGTGTTACCCAAGAAGACATGGTAGTGTATGGGAGAACCCAAACTAGTCTATTCACCTATCAAGATGAAATTAGCTAATCAACACAATGTTCTACCAATTGGAAGGCTTAAAGGTGCGACAGTAGATTTGGATGGAGTGCGCACTAAAGCATACTTTGAAGTAATAGAGATTGTAGATGGCACAACACCATATCCAACATTGCTTGGATTGGATTGGGAATTTGAAAACCAGGCCATAATCAACTTGAAGACAAGAAGAATTGCATTTGAATCAGGTGAATACATAGTCATTGCACCATTAGATCCTTTAGAAGGAGAAAGGTTTGTAGAACCCACCTGATTATATCTAGAGGAAATCAACCAATTGTACGGAACCACCATGCAAAGAAGATTATGTTAATCCAACTATAGATGGGGTACTCAATTGGAGAAGAATTAAATCATGTATTTCTGACTCAAATACAGGTCTAGAAAATTGGCAGCAAAGATTACATGAAGTCTCTACAAGAAGGTGTGCAAGAATAGACCGTGCAGTAACATGGGTTGGTACAGAGATAAGGGAATCTCCCAGTTTTCATGGGGTAAACGATCTAGAGGAATTTATGAAAAAATATGAGGAAGAAGTATTAGAGAATCATAGGCTCTTAGCCCTAGATATTTCACTCAAGGATACACCTGCAAGA
>SNQJ01S0076773.1:8363-23924 GCA_010110895.2 Picea sitchensis
ATTTATCCAGTGTTTAGATGAATGTGCACGTGATCCTATTCCTAATAACGTGCACACATTTTAGGAATTCCCATGCACTTTAGGAATCGTGCACATTCCTAAAGTGCACACATGTTATTTTCATTTCAATTTTTTTTTTCGGGTGGGAGTGAAAAATACAATGTACATGTTCGCTGAGTTGGTTGCCTCAAATTTAGGTTCGGGATGAAAAACCTAGTGACTTGATTTGCAAATACATAAAAATCTCCATTTTTATGAATGTTGGAAGATTGGTTGTTGTCATTGATTTCAACCCTAGTCATTGGTTGTAGTCATTGATTTCAACCCTAGCCATTGGATTTTGGACCCCACAGTTGATCAAAGTAGATAGACATGAAGGAAATTACACATGCAAATAAAACACCCATGGATGGATAGTATAAGTCATGCCGCTTCTGGTGGTATGTGGCACGTCACGTGGATCCTCATGATTGAGGAGAAATGAATTTTTGAATATGACAATGTGAATTGAATCAAAAACTACATGTCGGCCTTAATGTTAAAAGGTAGTGACATAAAGGGTATAAATACATCTCGTTATGAATTTACCTTCTTGGGTTGGGAGATCCACCAACTTTAACTTGTTTATAATTTTCTTGAACAATTTAGTCTCTGCATCCAATTTCCTTACCCCTCATTTCTTCTCATCTAGTGACTTGATGAAGTTGAAGTCTCCCACTATAATCTACTATTGGTCTTGCAAATGAATTCCCACTTGTTTTAAATATTCTAGGAAGCTTATTTTCGCTTCCTGGTTTGGGGGGCCATAAGCATTCAACATGTACCCCTGATCTCTCGAACACATCTTATGAAAGTGAATGGACATGATTTTAGAACGTTGTAACACTCTCTCCACCTTGAAGTGGTCTGGATTCCAGAGGATTGCCAACCCCCTAGAAGCCCCTTCCACTTCGATACATTCCATTTTACTATTCTTCCACACTTTTTTGGGTATCTTTTTCATTGTTTCTCTATCACACTTAGTTTCTTGTAGCAGTATGAAGTCTACCTTTTCTTGGGTTAGTTTTTTATTTAGAATTATGTGTTTATATGTTGCATTTAAGTATCACATATTCCATGACAGTACCTTCATCATTAACATTTGGGTTGAGAGGAGAAGTACTTATCCGGGAGGCCCAAGACTTGGCCAAAATCTATCAGCAGGGCACCTGTTTCCTCCAGAACTTGCTTATGTGGTTTTCGACCTCTTGTTTTTTCCTCCCCGTTGGATTTTTTTTGTTTTTTTAGAGAATTTATCTTGATTCCCAAGTTACTTATTGATGGTGTTATCACATAAGGTTTTCAAGGGCCATAGGTGTGTGTCGATATACTCGAATTTGTAGTCTTTCCCTGTCTCTATCCTTTTCAAAGACCAAATATTAATTCCCCCCTCCCTTCATCTTGTAAATTGTTCTCTATTTTCCCTTGTTCGTTTGTGTGCCCTAGTTTTCCTTAAATATCTTACCCGAGTGAAATCTTTGCCTCAAGCCCCTCTATTTTTCTCCAAGGATGAACACTCATCTCCTTTTTCAGTCACTGGTCTCCCTGTTTTCCCATCCCATAGCCAGTCGCCCAAATCGTTGTTCATGCTAGCCCCAACCATGGACACAAAGGGAGACATTCAAAGCAACCCATTTTGAGCTTAAAAGAAGAAGATAGTTGTAATCCTTCAGCGACAAAGATTCTAGGAACAATCCAGATCAATGGCCCACGAGTGTCTGAAAGTCCAAAGTTGCGCAAAGTATAGCACCAAAGAAAAAGTTATGAAGTCCCCAAATCCCTGAAGTAAGCATGAACCATTGATATTGAAGGGAGCACGTGGCGTCTGATCCAAGTGTTCAGGGAAATAAGCTTCAGGAGTTTTGAAGTGGGAAGTGTATAAAAATTCTGAAGGGCCAAAGCCTGAAGTCTCAAAGTGAATCTGGATCATCTGTCAATAGGGACACGCGACAACCGATCTCTCACTTCAAGAGTTCTCCTCGAGAAACTCTTCATGTTTCACATTCAAAAGCGCATGGAAGAGGATGAGGTTTGAGATTTGATTTTACCGGAGCCCGAAGACCCGAAGTAGCTCTCAGTCATTGATCGAGAAGGGAGAAGAAGGGCCATCGATATGATTGAAGAGGTCAAAGTTCCTAAGTAGGAGTAGATCCATTAATTGAAGCAGACATGTGTCAATAGATCGACAACTCTAGGTAAATCATAGAAGGTAAGCGAGATTTGAGTTTTGATTTTCCTGGAGCCCAAAGATCCAAATTAGATCTTAGCCATCCAAATACATGAGACACATGTCATTAGATCCATGAATCTGGGTAAAATCCCTTGGAAGCACAGGTTTGATTTTTTTTTTTCCCGAAGCCCGGAGACGTTGATCTTAGAAGGGCCACGCGTCATCAGACCCAGGGCTCCAGATAAAAGCAGTCAAAGGCAGAGGAGGTTTGAGATTTGATTTTCCCAGAGTCTGGAGACCCGAAGAAATATCGATCGTTGATTTGGAGGAGGTAGATCTGATCTATTGATGTGATATTGTTCAACGTCAAAAGTAGCGCTCTCCCCTCCCAAGGCACAATTTGGCAGATCCTAAATTTGGCAGGCGGTTAATCTTGGTAGTAGCGCTAAATCTAGTAGGTGTGCCCAGATCTCAGATCGAGACCAGATTTGTAGCCATAGTTCCTTGCGGGGACACAACATTCTCGGGCAATAATTTTTGTGAGAGGTCCTACAATTGAAACCATGGTAAGGAAAAAGTAATACGTGGTGGAAGATGGTGAATTGCGGGCTCAAAAGTGGTGTAATTACAAACCATTTTTGACGGCCCCACAATTACATGCTCATATAGTGTTCTATCCAAGAGTAGCACGTGGACACTCCCTGAGGTTTAAGTCTCGTTGAGTCCCCGAGGAAAATCATTTAATGGAAGGCAGGTCGGGTGGTTGAAACCTTGAATCACTCAGTAATTAGAAGTATGGAGGAGCTGACTGTGGAAAACATAGCTGTCAGCCCAAGGTATCGCCGTGGATGAATTTTTCTATAGGCCCATGCCGATTTGAGCTCGCATTTGATAGAGGGATGCACACTCAGTATGACAGAAGAAAGCATAGACAAAAGGATTTGAATGTAGTAGCTAGGTCACACCCATGGTAGTAGTGGAATGGTCTGAGTATAAATAGGTAGTTTTGATATTTTGTTAAGGTCATCAACTGGTTGAGCATAGCTCCCTATTTTGTAATGTTTTGATGACAAAACTATTCTCTGGTTATGTATCGGATTTGAGACTTTCAAATTAATACAAGTCAACCTCTTTTCATCTCTTTGTAAAAGCTGTGCTAAAACACTTGGGCATGGAGGATCCAGTCGAGGGTTGTTATGCTGTTGTAATGTAGGTTTGATTGCAGCGGTATCGTGACCAGTTTTAGTCAGCTTCCTTGTGATTGTTTCCCCTCTTACACTGAATGACTCAGGCATGGAGGATCCAGTCGATTTGTTGTAGTTGCATGGTGGTGTAGGTTTGATCATTGTGTTGTTGTGACTATGTTGTTTGGACATATTTTAGTGTTTGAAGCTTGAGCTTAAGAGTGATATTGAGTCTAATTTTTTCTTCTCCAAGCTGCTTGAAGGCCTGATGCCCCTAACTGTCTTGTCCACCTTTCTTTCTAAGTCTTCCCTCTTCTCACACTTAAATTCAATTCACTGACTGAAGTTAGTTGTGGCCCTCACTTCCCTGTGCATTACTTGTCCAGTTTTGTGTTGAAATCATTCTTGTATTGAGTTTTCCCCATTTTACCTCCACTCACATAAATCAAACATCCACCAAACATTTTGATGGGTATTGGTCTTATCCTCCCACAATCTGAGGGTGACTTTCAGTGCTAACATTCATGGTGTCATTGTCGGGGAACGAATTGAAGACATTTCCCTGGGATAGAACGACAAAGAGCTTCTGATTCTGAAGGTGCATCAAATATCAGAACCATTGAAGATTGCAACTTGCAACCAACGACTCCAGTGTTTCAGTTGTGGCTCCGAAAGGAAGACACATGAGGTCTACTCCACAGCTGCCTCTAGCAACAGCTTAAGTTGACCTAGAGAAGATTATCCAGAAAGGAAATCTTTCTCGAAGAAGGATTTTAGCTGCTTTCTAGATTGAAAAGTTCCCCGGGAGAACGATAATGATCATATCTGGTCTTTGATGGTGAACAAAGGCCAGACACTTTCATAAAACATATAATTCACTTGGCGACTCCATGATTAAATAATCGATTGGCGACTCCACTAGTTTGACATGGACAAAATCTTGGCTCGGAGGTTTGCTCCTATTAATTTCTCTGTTGTTCCTGGTTTTCCAAATGTTGTTCCTACTATAGATCAGTGGGTTGATTTTTTTCCCATATTTAGAGAACACAGAGATGAAAACCCTACCGATCATCTTCGTGAGTTTCATGAAATCATGCATCAATGGGAGATACATCATGAGGATGTATTAATGAATATGTTCATGTTCTCATTAGACGGGGATGCTTGTGAGTGGTATCAATCCTTGCCCCTGTGATCTAAAAATAGTGGGCTGACTTGTTATGCTATGCAAGCACTCTCTACTTCATTAAAATAAAAAATTTCAAGACCTTGCTCAATGTGTTAAAATATGCAAGATAGATTATGTGCCAAGTTTATGCATCTTCTTTTAAATGTTCATGTGTGAGGAATTTTTTCTTTAAATGGTTAAATATGTGTTTTAAATAAATACACAACAAACATGAATTGCAGAAAATATAACCAACAAACTCACAATAATAACAAGATGATAAAGGAGTTCACCCCTCTGTGGGCTACATCTCCTTGAGCCTCCATCAATGGACTTGGCTCTTTGGGATTAATTTGTCAACGATTCTTTTACAAGCTTCTTCTCAACTCCAATGGAAATAATGACTGTACCATTGTGTTCAGAATACATAAAAACCCCAAAAATGACTAATAGAATTCTGAAAACAGATCATGGCTCATCCGGGCATGACCTCTTCTACATGTGGCCCTGAGCTTCCCTATGGAAAAAACACCTGTAAAAGTCCTCAAATGGATCTGAAACCTATCCCAATGTGTTCAAAGCATAACAATTATCCAAAACTGACTATTCAGTCACATAAAACAGACTTTGGCTCATCTGAGCATGAGCTCAATCAATGAGGGATTTAGGCTCCCTAGAGCTTCCTGGAACTTCAATGGTGAAAAACATGCAAAATGAGTCTTCAAATGGCTTTGAAAATAATGCCAATGGATTCAGAATGCCCAAAAACCCCTAGCTAGGATTTTTTGGCACCTCATTTGGCCAAAAGATGAAGAAGATAGGCCTCTTGCCATTTTCCTCCTTCAAGCTTGTTGTCTCTGATTCGCCAAAATGCACCTCTGTACGCCCAACCTAGCTCATGAGCTCAAAATCGTGCTAAAACCTAGCACTGATGCATAACCATAAAATGGGAAAAACTGTAGGACGGTTAGGGTGCACCTAGCTCCTAACCGCCAAGACTGTGGTCATGTGGGTCACCATGTGACCTCGCGCAAATACAAAAAGGGTTGAGTTTTTAAAACCAATGGTTAAGCGCCAAGTGTTAAAAACACGCGCACATATGGTCATATGGTGGCACCCGAAATCGAGGGCTAACTCCGTTTGAAATAGGCGCGCATTCACTGTGTGACAAAGGGTCATACGGTCATATGTGTGTGACCAAGGGCTGGGGCTAAGTCCCATCCCAGACACGCCCCAACTCAACACATAATCAAATTTAAATATAAATGAAATCATATATTTAACAAGTAACGTTGTGTGGTGCGTCGTTCGGGCAGCCTTTGCCAAGTCAAGACAACATCGACATGAGCAAAACAAACTATGCTCTGATACCACCTGATCTAAAAATAGTGGGTTGGCTTTTTATGCTATGCAAGCACCCTCTACTTCATTAAAATAAAACTTTTCAGGACCTTGCTCAATGTGTTAAAATATGCAAGATAGATTATGTGCCAAGTTTATGCATCTTCTTTTAAATGTTCATGTGTGAGATTTTTTTTCTTTAAATGGTTAAATATGTGTTTTAAATAAATACACAACAAACATGACTTGCAACAAATATAACCAACAAACTCACAACAATAGCAAGATGATAAAGGAGTTCACCCCTCTCTGGGCTACATCTCCTTGAGCCTCCATCAATGGACTTGGCTCTTTGGGATTAATTTGTCAAAGATTCTTTTACAAGATGCTTCTCAACTCCAATGAAAATACTGACTGTACCATTGGGTTCATAATACATAAAAACCCCAAAAATGACTAATAGAACTCTGAAAACGGATCATGGCTCATCCGGGCATGACCTCTTCTACATGTGGCCTTGAGCTTTCCTGAGATTCCCTATGGAAAAAACACCTGTAAAAGTACTCAAATGGATCTGAAACCTATCCCAATGTGTTTAGAGCATAACAATTATCCAAAAATGACTATTTAGTCATAGAAAACAAACTTTGGCTCATCTGAGCATGACCTCAATCAATGAGGGCTTAAGGCTCCCTAGAGCTTCCTGAAACTTCAATGGTGAAAAACCTACAAAAGAAGTGTTCAAATGGATTTGAAAAAAGTGCCAATGGATTCAAAACTTCCAAAAACTCCTATCTAGGCTTTTTCGGCACCTCATTTGGCCAAAAAATGAAGAAGATAGGCCTCCTGCCATTTTCCTCCTTCAAGCTTGTTGTCTCTGGTTCGCCAAAACGCACCTCTGTACGCCTAACCTAGCTCACGCGCTCAAAATCATGCTAAAACCTAGCACCGGAGCATAACCGTAAAATATACAAAATTGTAGGATGGTTAGGGCATGCCTAGCCCCTAACTGCCAAGACTGTGGTCATGTGGGTCACCATGTGACCTCGCGCAAATACAAAAAGGGATGAGTTTTTAAAACCAATGGTTAAGCGCCAAGTGCTAAAAAAGCGCGCACATATGGTCATATGGTGGCACCCAAAACCGAAGGCTAACTCCATTTGAAATAGGTGCGCATTCGCCGTGTGACAAAGGGTCATATGGTCATATGTGTGCGACCGGGGGCTGGGGCTAAGCCCCAGCTCGGACGCGCCCCAACTCAACACATAATCAAATTTAAATATAAATGAAATCATATATATATAACAAGTAACGTTGTGTAGCATGCCGGTTGGGTGAACTTTTCCAAGTCGTTGCATGCGTGTGGAGGTCGAGTCCGGTGGACTCCATAAAATTTTAAACAACCAAACCAATAACAGGGTGCCACGTGGCAGCCCATGACTAGGTCGCGTGGCACCAAACCACTTGACCAAAAAGATGCCACCTGTCAAAAATTGATTCGTCCACATCTGCCAATAAATGAATGCCATGTCACCAACTTCCACCTCAACGTACGGTCATGCCACATCATTGTACAACCCTGTCACGTCAGCATTCGTATGGACTGTACAGTCAACACAATTTTTTTGCCTGTTTGACGATTCGAACATATCGTGATATCTCACTCATATGACATCCGTTTGAACCCAAACAAGTTGTGTTGGGTTCGTGATGATGAGGGCTATGCACCCATTCGTTTTGAGGCAATTTCAAGAACTTTGAGTTTTGAGCAAAATTTTGACCCCTGGTCCAGATTCTGATCACCCTGCTAGCATCTCTTCCCTGAGAGAGTTTCATGCAACTTTCAATACTCAATGTCAAAAGTTTTATTCCTCTGAGTTAATTCATCATAGTTGTTGTGAGGAATATAGAGATGGTGTTTAGGACATAGTTCATTCTTGCGAAAGTTGTGAGAATGAAGGATATACTCGAGAGGATTTGATAGAGCTGGTAAAATATTTTTCTACAAGAATAGAGGGATTGGAGGTAGATTTCACTTGCTGCTCTTATGAAGAAAATGCAGAGGATATTCCAATCCTTGAAACATATGTTCTTGGAATCCCTGCTTATGATGAGGAAGTGATGTCGGATACTAACCAAGAACAAACAACTTTTGATGGATATCCCAGCGAAGACGATGAAGATCAAAGCTCTTACATGGTTCCTGTTTATAGTGATCATGAAACTGATCCTAGGGAGAGCCATGAAGGAGAAAAGGAGGAGCCACATCTCTCAGATATATTGGATCATAATTTTTTCCCTTTCAATTTCTTAGCCATATCTGGTTATCCACATCCAATGTTGTCTATAAACGAATGGGATGATTATCTTCCAAGATTCAGAGGAAGCAAGCATGACCATCCCAGTGAGCACTTATTAAAATTTCATGTATGCATGCTTAAACATGGATTCTTTCATGAGGATGTCTGGATCAAGATGTTCAGTTTTTCTTTAGAAGAAGATGCTCTTGGATGGTGTCTATCTCTCCTTGCTGCTAGTATCCATTCTTTGAAGGATTTTCACGATGCTTTTAATTCGTATTACAGGAAGATTTACTCGGCTCATCTTATTTTTGATGAATGTTGTAAGAGGTTTTCACTCCACATTCTGTAGATGATAGAGTGTTCCTCGTGTGATGAGTCTGGTGAAGATCTAATTGAGAGATAAAGCAAGGATGAAAGTGAGTATTTTGCAAATACAGATGAAATTTTCTCTCTCTCTATTTCCCAAGAAGAAGTCCTTCCAGATATGATTGATGATAGCGTTGATGATGGCATAACTATGGATGCATTATTTTCTTCCCATAGTACACCTGCTGTCTCAGATTTAAAAGAATAAATGATTTAATAAAAGAATCAAGATATTGCTCTTTTCTCTTTACAAGATAAAAGAGTTTTGTGCTCACCTATCCCTGAAGAGTATTCAAAAGAAGAAAGCATAGGTTGCCAATCTTCTTATGAAAGTGAAATCTCCTACCAAGAGCAACATGATAGAGAGAAAGATCCATCCATGGATACACATGAAGAGACTTGTTGCTCTCAGCTAGCAGATGTTTATAGAGCAGACAAAGGAAAAATGGAGGAACTAGAGGTGCAGTTGATCTCCCGTCTTAAACCTGTAAATGAGCAAGTATCACCTCGGATTAGTCGACGCGCATTAGTCCTCTACCCACTTGTACACTCTGAGAACCTTGAACAATGGGTGAGAAATAATGAGGTACATGGGGTAATTTCTTACCAGTTGATCTTTCCTGATTAAAAATTTTGTGACCCTGTGGGGTTGTATATGGAGCTGTGTTTTCCAAAAGCATTGGAGCGTGCAAAATTATTCATATTATCGTCATTTGGAGGTATTTTCATTTTTCCCATACATTTTTTCTTTGTGCTATCATACTTCCCTTACCTTTTATGGATTATTTGTAGAAAAGAGAAGAATTTTATTACCAAGCAGTCTGGGTGGCTATGGTGGAAGTTTGCTTTCACCTAGAACTTTGTAAAAATCAGTTAGTCTAGGGGTGTACATAAATAATTTCCTTCTGGAGCCCATGTGTTTATTTTCAATTTTTAGTAGAGTAGTGTACATATTTCCCTGTTTTCTTCGGTGAAAGTTTTGAGCTAGACTCCATAGCCCAACAGCTAAGCCATGGAACTGCACATTCTTGAAATATCACAGGGAGCATGCCATCCACTGTGGAGCCAAATGTTATCACATAAGGTTGTCAAGGGCTGTAGGTTCGTGTCGATATACCCGAATATGTAGTCTTTCCCTGTCTCTATCCTTTTCGAAGACCAAATCTTAAGTTTTTTTCCCCTTTGGCTTGTAAATCGATCTCTGTTTGCCCTTGTTTGTTTGTGCGCCCTAGTTTTCCTTAAATATCTTACTCGAGTTAAATATAGGCCCCAAGATCCTCTGTTTTTATCCAAGGATGAACACTTGTCTCCTTTTTCAGTCACTGATATCCATGTTTTCCCAGCCCACAACCAGTCGTCCAAATCCTTGTTCACGGAGGCCGCAACCATGGACACAAAGGGTGACATTCAAAGCAACCCATTTCAGGCTTAAAAGTAGCAGGCAGTTGTAATCCTTCAACAATGGAGATTCCAGGAACAATACAGATCAGCAGACCATGGGCATCCGAAAGTCCAAAGTTGTTGATCTTGAAGGGAGCACGTGGCGTCTGATCTAAGTGTTCGGGGAAATAATCTTCGGGAGTTTTGAAGTGGGAAGTGTGTAAAAATTCTGAAGGGACAAAGCCCGATGTCCTGAAGTTAATCCATACCATCGTCAGCACGGACACGTGACAACCATTCTCTCACTTCGGGAGTTTTTCTCGAAAAAACACTTCATGTCTCACATTCAAAAGCACATGGAAGAGGATGAGGTTTGAGATTTGATTTTCCCAGAGCCCGAAGACCCGAAGTAGCTCTCGATCGTTGATTGAGAAGGGAGCAAAAGGGCCATCGATCTAGTTGAAGAGGTCAAAGTCCCGAAGCAGGAGCATAGCCATTGATTGAAGTGGACATGCATCAATAGATCGACAGCTCCAGGTAAATCACAAAAGGTAAGAGAGATTTGAGTTTTGATTTTCCCGAAGCCCGAAGACTCGAAGTGGATCTCGTCCATCCAAATACATGAGACATGCATCATCAGATCCATGACTCTGGGTAAAATCCCTTGGAAGTGCAGGTTTGAGTTTTATTTTTTTCGAAGCCCAGAGCCGCGGATGGATCGCAGCTGTTGATCTCAAAAGGGCCACGCGTCATTAGACCCAGGGCTCCAGATAAAAGTAGCCAAAGGTAGAGGAGGTTTGAGATTTGATTTTTATGGAGTCCGAAGACTTGAAGCAAATCTCGACTATTGATTTGGAGGAGGTAGATCTGATCCGTTGATGTGATATTGTTCAACGTCAAAAGTAGCGCCCTCCCCTCCCAAGGCACAGTTTGGCAGATCCTAAATTTGGCGGGCGGTTAAGCTTGGAAATAGTGCTAAATCTAGCAGGTGTGCCTAGATCTTAGATTGGGACCAGATCTATGGCCACAGTTCATTTCACGGAGGCCACATGCTCGGGTGATAATTTTAATGAGTGGTCCCGCAATTGAAACCACGGTAAGGAAAAATTAATACGTGGTGGAAGATGGTGAATTGCGGGCTGAAAAGTGGTGTAATTCCAATCCACTTTTGACAACCTCACCATCACGTGCTCATATAGTGTTCTATCCAAGAGTAGAACATCGCCGCCCCCTGAGGTTTAAGTCTCGTTGAGTCCCCGAGGAAAATCAGTTAATGGAAGGTAGATCAGGTGGTTGAAACCTCGACTCACTCAATGATTAGAAGTATGGAGGAGCCGGTCATGCAAATCAGAGCTGTCAGCCCGAGGTACCCCTGCGAACGAATATTTCTGCAGGCCCATGCCGATCCGAGCTTGCGTCTGACAGAGGGATGCACGCTCAGTCTAAAAGAAGAAAACATAGATGAAAGGATTTGAATGTAGTAGCCAGGTCACACCCCTAGTAGTGGTGGACTGGTTTGAGTATAAATAGGTAGTTTTGATATCTTGTTAAGGTCGTCAACTGGTTGAGCAGAGCTCCCTATTTTGTAATGTTTTGATGCCATAACTGTTCTCTGGTTATGTATCAGATTTGAGAATTTCAGATTAATAAAAGTCAACCTCTTTTCATCTCTTTGTAAAAATTGTGCTAAAACACTCGGGCATGAAGGATCTAGTTGAGGGTTGTTATGTTTTTGTAATGTAGGTTTGATTGCAGAGGTATCATGACCAATTTTATTCAGCTTCCTTGTGATCTTTTCCCCTCTTACATTGAATGGCTCGGGAATGGAAGATCCAATCGAGTTGTTGTAGCTGCATGGTGGTGTAGGCTTGATCATTGTGCTATTGTGACTATGTTGTTTGGACATATTTCAGTGACTGAAGCTTGAGCTTAAGAGTGATCTTGAGTCTGAGTTTTTCTTCTCCAAGATACCTGAAGGCCTGATGCCCATACATTCTTCTCCACCTTTCTTACTAAGTATTCCCTCTGCTCACACTTAAACTCAATTCATTGACTGAAGTTAGTTGTGGCCCTCACTTCCCTGTGAATTACTTGTCCAGTTCTGTGTTGAAATCATTCTTGTATTGATTTTTCCTCATTTTACCTCCACTCACATAATTCAAACATCCACCAAACATTTTGATGGGTACTGGGCTTATCCTCCCGCAATTTGAGGGTGAATTTCAGTGCTAACAGATGGATTCTCCTGACTATTGTTTTTATCCTTCCCTTTCTTTAATTCATGATGAAGTTTCTGAAGTTGACCCACTTGCATCTTATTTATTTCCTCTTCCACATGAAATTTGATAAGTGCTTTGATGTCCACCTCTGTTTCTTCCGGATCCATGTTTTGAGCTTCATCCTACTCCTCTACTTCTTCTTGTGATCCCTTTGTGTTTCGCATCTCCTACATTATAATTTCCCCTCCTGGGATGGGAGTGATGCTATTACTTTACTCTTTTCGATGACGATTTGGTATCTCCTCCCATTTTCCTGTTCCTAGGTCTGACCCTTGAGCTAGGTATTCTAGTCTTTGATCTGATTCTTTCCCTTTTCCCATTTTTTGTTCCTCTATTGCTAATGCCTGAAAACTATTGGAATCCTTCTTTGAGTTTTCTCCCATTTTCTTGGTTCCTTTTTTTCCCTGCCTTTATTTTGTTCAGGATCTTGATGAATCCATCACCATCCTTTACCTCTTTCCCTTAGTTTGTTTCTATGCTTACGTTTCTCTAAATAGATGGTCATGTTTGTGGCATTTATGGCACCTGAATGGAATATGTTTGTAGTCTATAGTTTGGGTCCAATCCTCATCTTGAAAGGATACACTATAGATTTTTGCAAGGCTCTTGTCACATTCATATAAACACATATCCTAGAATAGGACATATATTTAACTACCTTATTTATTTCTAACATCTTTACGAAGGTTCCTAGAGTATTTCCTATTCTTTCCAAGGTTTCAAGGTGTTAGAATTCCTAGGGTAACAAGTATAATCTAACCTAGACCGACACTGAAGTGTAGTCCTATTTTTCAGGGGAAAAACATTCAGTTTGGTATCTTAGGTGTAACCCTGCAGAATTAAAAAAATATGGTTCTTCATAAAAAATTCTACTCCTATATGTAGAGCATGAGAAAATTACCGTGAAAAATCCTTTTGATCATAGTTTGACGTCCATGTTGCCTTTGAATTTCCATCTTGACTATATCCATAGCATGAGATCCTTATCTGAGGGACAGATTCCCATGAAATTTCTAATAAGCGCATGGTCCTTCATATGTTGGATATACTCTCCAATTAGTGGTGATGTGGCTTCATATCTTGGGTTCTCCGTTGTCTTTTCCAACCAACCATTCTTTAACCTTTTTTCCTGTTTTGGATTTGACCACGTCTTCGAGGTGGGATTCTCTGTGGTGGGAGAGACCCTGTCCCTTCCATCCCCAGAGAGGTCCTTGGGAATCATAATGGACCCCCCTAACAATTCTTCTTTGAACAACTTCGACTTGGCCCCTTCTTTTACCGCCCTTACTGCTGTGTCCAAATCTTGTTTCACTGCATTAGGCTCTAAAGCCTTTAGCTTTTTTCCCTCCATAATAGACCTTATCTTGCTACCTCAAATCCTCCACTATCCCTCCACTTAATCTCGCATCTGAAACCCTAAACTCTCCCTCCACACCTTAGAGAAACCTAACCTACTCCTCCTTCCATCATCAAGATTGAAGTGACTATTGCTAAAGTGGTGAAAAATGAAATATTTTCTCCCAATATTTGTAAATGAAGAAGATAATTAGATGGTTCTAAAAGACATATCAAAGGATGAACTACAATTAGTTATGTACAATTTCTAGAGGGACATGATCCCTTGACTAGATCGCTAGTCCATAGTGTTTTTTCTAGTGCTCAGTGAAATAATTGAATGCGGCTTAATGAGGGTGATAAATAAGTTGAAAACATACTTGGAGGGTTTTAGATACATTCAACACCACATTTATAGAATCAATTCCATAGTATGATTAATGAGATTCCTTTAACTTTCAAAAGCCAATATTTCTATGTAATTGTATTTATAAAATAATTGCAAAGTTGACTTCAATGAGAGAAAAGACATTGTTATCATAATCCATCTCTACTAAGAAATTTGGGTTCTTGTTAGGAATATAGATACATGAATTAATGGGTGTAACCAATGAGGGAATACACACAACAAATACAAAAAGGATTCCTTCTATGGTGATCAAGTTGGACTTATCCAATGCTTATGATAGGGTAATCTAGCTATAAAAAAAGATGGCGTTGATGCATCTAGCGTTCAACCTACACTTTTTCAAATGTGTTATGAGTTGTGTGACTTCCACTTTATTTGTAATATTAATAAATGGGTTGGTATTAGATTTATTTAGGCTAATAAGAGTGCTTAGACAATGATTCCCTCATTCCCCATTGATATTCCTTATTGTAGATGATGATTTGAGTAGAGATATTATGGAGGCAAACAAAGCAAGGGATTCTAAATACATCATAATTAGGGGTGATGTTTATTTGTATAATCTTTTGTTTGTTGATGACATTATATTTGATGGTTAAGGTTTTTGTGGTGATATTTTTGTTTAGAATTAATTGGAAGAACCACAGTATTGTCTATTATTTGTTGACGTTTCGGATCCACAACAGGATCCATCTTTAGGACATTATATTGTTTACTGATGGATCAAGGAGAGATTATATGAATCTCTTGAAGTGATTTTAAACTTATATTACACTACTGCAAGTGTATTTGTATATATCAAGAAATCGACAATATCCTTCTCTGCTTTAGATGAATATCAAGTTAGGTTTATTTCTTAGTTATTTCCATATCAACAAATTATATTTCATAAAGGGAAAAAATAGTTAGGTTTTATCGCAAGCCTACTGATTATGTTAAAAGGGATTGATAATGGCTTATTGCCAATGTAAACAATAGAGTGTTTGTTTGGTATAATTATTTTATTTCCAAAGGAAGTAGACTCATATTAGTCAAGTATATTTTTGAGGATATACATATTTATTGGTTTTCATCAATGTTTGTTCCTAAAGGGATTCTGGAAAAGATTAAGCAATTAAGCTACAGATTTGTATGGTCTAGATATAAGGAGAAAAAGGGAATTGAATTAGTAAAATGATAGCTTGCTTCTTTACCAAAAGATATGATAAGGTGGGGTTTGAAGAATATGATTTATTTTAGCAAAGATTTGGGAGATAAATTTGTTTGGCATCTAATTGGAGGTAAATGAATTTGGAAGAGTAGATTTGGTCTCTAAATAAAAAATTACATAGTTCATCATTGATTTAGAAGGAAATAAATCTAACATTCCCATTAATTGGTCAATGAATAATTTGAAGGATAAGGAATGGGATGAGAGTGAGGATAGGTACCAATCCTTCTATTGGTTGTGGTGAAGACTTCAAACTATCTAAAGGCTTGATCAAGGCACTACATAAGAATGGTTTTTCCTTTCTGCATCATGTTTCTCTTTTATAATTAATTACAATTTGGAGGTAAGAATGGAAATAAACTAACATTTTAGGATGG